>MQUG01001112.1:0-14401 GCA_007213375.1 Steinernema feltiae | reverse complement strand
TTGTATTTATTGTAAAATTAAAATTAAAAATTTATTAAGATTTATTGGCACCGAACTGAGCATTATTATTTCGCCATTCAAACTTTTATGCGTTCTAGAATGAAGGTCCGACTAGACAATTTTATTTAGCCCATTTTGTTAAAACCTTTTAAGAATTATAGCATGTGAAAAATGACAACAATTGAATGATTAGAAATTCTATGTACTATTTGTAAAGCAATTTCTAAAAAAAAACATGAATTATTAATTTTAAAAAACGTACAGTTTTGTCAATTTCAAGAATTCTATTTTTGGCCACGATAATTCGCTGGTCGACGAAGTTAGCGCACATAATTGCATGAAAGAAATGAAACAAATTTTTGAAAGAAAATATTCCATAACGCTTAGGTAATTTTGTTTACAGTGTTTGGTGTACAAAGATACATGCTGTCCGGGAGTGCATCAAATTTCTTCTACGTTCACCGTTCAATCTTGTCAAATTGATTTTCTTACCAGGCAATAACAATAAAGCAGCGAATTCATGTACCAGATTGTACGGTAGCACTAAATTCCAAGACTATTTTTGAACTTCTTGTTAAGTAAAATTCAGTTTATCTGTATTCCGCAAGTTCAATTTTTGTGCATCGCACATAGTTTCAAATAGTTTCAAATTTTGCCTGAATATCTATCTTTTCCAGCACGGAAAGACGTTGCGCTTTTTTTTTGCTTTCTTCTATCAGCAGATAACTTGAGTTAATTAATCAAGTAAAGAAACTATTCCATATTAAGATTTTTAATTTTTGGACTCTTTCCTATGCGAAATTGTACGAATGAAACGTTTTTTTACTATTTGTGTTTGTTTTTCCGTGACAATCATTGAAAGTGTTGGTTTTTGGTTTTCAACACGATTTTTCTCAACTTTCGATTAAATATTACAATAACTTGGCTTCATTTTAAACTCACTCCGATTTTTTAAAGAATTTTGAAGGGATCAACATAATAATAGCTTACGCCAAACAATGTGTGAAGTTTCAAAATGTGATTCCACTTTTGTGAAATGCGATTCAAAATGTGATTCCAAGCCGTTTCCACTTCTCAATAACGAACATGACGCTAAAGTGAAGTTTCAGTTTAATTTGTTTTTTCAAATGAAATGCCAACATATGAATTTTGAAATTTTTGTTTTGGCAATTTCGAGATTCAATCGCTCTAAGATTCAATCGGTCTAATTTTCTAAAATCCATCATAATTTTTGAAGATCAGTCTGATTTTCTATATTTTCTAAATTCTAGTTTTTTTTTGTAGAGCAATCCGATAACTTTGTTTTTCAAAATTTTTGGCGTCATCTTTCTCTTCTTCTTTCTATTGTTGTAACACTCGTTTTAAATATAAATATATTTTTTTAATATTCAGTTCTCAAGTTTTAATTAATCAAGGCAAAAAGTAAATAGTGGATTCTGGATTTCGACACAATTTTTCTCAACTCAACTCGATTAATCTTACAATTATATGATTACTACAACAACTTAAAATCATTTTAAACTCCGATTTTTTAAAGAATTTTTGGGAGTTGACAAACTGAATATTGTCCAGCAGTAGCCGAAGTCTTTTTGAGTTAACAAAATAACGGTTTACCCTTAACAATGTGTGAAGTTTCATAGCATGATCAAAGCCTCGTTTCCAGTTCTCAACAGCAAAAATTATGCTAAAATGAAGTTTCAATTTAATTTGTACTTTTTTTATTGAAATGCCAACAAATAAAGCTCTCTTTTGACAATTGAGATTTGAGATTCAATCAGTCTAAATTTCTAAAGACCGTCATAATTTTTGAAAATAAGTCCAGTTTTCTATATTCGATATTATCGTTGTTTTTTTGTTTTTATTTGATTCTCGTTTTAAATACTAATTTTTAAAAACGAAGTTTTCAAGGTTTGATTAATCGCAGCAAAAAGTATTGATTTTGAACAACTCTCTCTACGTTTTTTTCAATTTTTTGCAATGCAGAATCCAATTTGTATTGCTGATTTCGTTGAACATGAAACTTTCGTTGTAGATGGAATTTTCTTCGAATTTTTGATGTTTTTTCTTACAAGATGTTGTTAATTGTTTAATATACTATAACGTCAAATTTTTTGAAAATTGAACCATAACGTCAAATTTTTCATCATTTTCAAAATTCAATTAAACGTCTTTTTCTAAATCTGTAATTATTTTTGAAGTTCTCTGTTTTGAATTTTGAAGTTTGAATTAAGAATCGTCTCTTTCCAGATGCTAAAGTACATTCCCTCCCGTGACGAGATGAACCTCCTGAAAGAAGCGGTTGAAAAGTACAAATCGCCAGCGGTGCTCGCCATCGCTGACCGTTTTTGCTCGAAGTCGGTCAGATTCCGCGCTACGAACAACGCCTCAAGTGCTTGCACATCATGCGGACGTATCAGGAACGCGTAGATGAGCTTCTTCCGTGCATCACCTGTAAGTACCGTAGCCTAGGAGCTTTTCTATGCTGATTTTAGGCGTTATAAAGGCTTCAACGTCGGTTGCCTCCAACAAGAAGTTGAAGCATCTCCTCTCCATCATTCTCGCAATCGGAAATTTCTTGAATTACGGTAAAAAGACTGGAAACGCGTCTGGATTTGCTGTCAGCTCCCTGAACGCAGTGGCGGGTGTGAGGAACGCTGTGCGCTGTGACCGTAATCTCATGCACTACGTCATTGCGGTGGTCGAAGAGAAATATCCCGAGTTGTTGAGGATGCAGAGAGAGATGCAAGGCGTCTTTGAAGCCGCGAGATGCAGGTATACTGTAGTTTTACGTTATTTAAAGAATTCAAAAAACGGTCATTGCAATGGGAGGTTATATACGGGGTTACAGTAACCCACAGCGTAGTCAATGCGCTCCGCGTGCTTCCGGGTCATCAGGCGCATCGTCCACGCGGCCTTCGTGTGCGCGTCTTCGTCGTTCAACCGCGAGAGACACTCCATCAGGGCCTAATATCGTCAAAAGTGGGCGCGGACCGAACGTGCGAGGTTTACAGCAAAGGTGAGGGTGTCGTCGTCGGCGGAGTCGAGGCGGAAGGCGTGGAACATGCGCTCGAGGTACGCGTCGCTGACGCGGTTGGGGACGTAGGCGCCGAAGAGGCGTTTGAACTCTGCGAGTCCCATGCGCCCTGAGGGGCATTCCTGCAACGCGCCGAGTGAGTACCGTAACCCGGCGGGCGACCACTCACGCTTTTGAACTTGGCGTACATGTACTTGACCCAGCGGGCGCTGAAGCGGTGCTGCGTGGCGGAGAGGAGGTCGTGCATCGGCGGCGGCTTCACCGTCGTGTCGATCTTCAGGAGGTCGGCGATCATGTCGAAGTCGTTCTCTGGAACACACACGTCGAACATCGGGCAGGCGGACGGCAGCTGGCGATCAGGGGAGCGGGAGGGAGGGATGAGGGTTCTAAAATGACAAAATTTGCCCTAAAAATTACTAAAATCTCCCATCTTCCAGTCGCCCAGAGATGGAACAAGAACTCCGTCAGATCGAGGCGTCGCTCAGGGTCGTCTCCACCGAAGCTCCGCGCCCAGGAGAAGAATCTAGAAGAAGAACAGCACCAATTCGAGAATATCGATAATAACAACGACGAAGAGCCGAAACTGAAGCGAAGACGCACGGTGAAAGGCGACAAATTCATTCCAATCGTCAAAGTCTTCGTGGCGGAAGCCAGAAATCAATTCAAAGAGATGGAAAAGCTCCACAATGAGATGAATTCCAAGGTAAAAACCTCGATTCTGGCAACGTTACCGAACGTCTGATCTTTCCAGTTCTTCGACTGCGCGCGGTTCTTCGCAGCCGATGCGCCAGGCTGCAGTCCGGACGAATTTTTCGGAATTTTCTCCAAATTCCTGAATACCGTAGCCGAGTGTCAGCAGCAGCTTTGGGACGAAAAGGAGGAAATCGAGCGCGTGAAGCGGCAGACGATCGCGCGGTCTGTGTTCGCTAAGAAAGGTACGGTAGCGGAGAACGCTAGAGGCTACAGTAACCCTCGTTCAGGCGGCCGAAGGAGACAGCAACGACGAGATCCGGATCAAGACTTTGAGAAGCTGATTTCCGCGCTGCAAAGCGGCGAAATCTTCTCCGAGGATCTCTGCCGACTGCGGAGTTCGTTCCGCGTGACGCCCAGGAAGAAGATCCTCGTGCAATGAGCCAGCCTACCGTAGTCCGCGTGTCTGTGTGTGTGTTGTATATAGAACTATCTATCTCCTCTGTGGCTTTAAGCAACGATTCCCCGGAGGTCAATGGGGGTCAAATCCTCTCGTTTCCAGACGCTCACTTGAATGTACAAAGTTGTGTTGTTGTTACTCGGTTATTCTTCGTATTTGAGAGTTTCGAAAATTGATTTGTGTGGATTTTTTGAAAGTGAAACGAGAAGCAATAAATATTTGAAGTTGAGGATTGGCAGCTACAGTAACACTTTGTATTTTCCCTATTAAAGTAAGGATTGCTCACCACAAAAACTGAAAGAATTGAAAATTTTTGAATTGAATTTTTGTCGCTCCCTTTTTTGTTCAGTGAATCAGTACTGCCATGCGGACAATCGTTTTGATTGTAAATTATTTAGTTTAATTTAAAGTTTAATTTCAAAGAGATGGAAAACGCGACAAAACAAATCCTAACGCAATTGTAACAGAACGAGCAAAGTCGGTTGTTCACAAAACTGGCTACAGTAACCTTACTACGCAGTCAATACGTTCAGAGGGGTTCGAGTCGTCAGGCGCATCGTCCACGCCGCCCTTCGTGCGCGCGTCTTCGTCATTGATCCGCAGCTACGAACGGTAAACCTACGGCATTAATAAACTTGTAGAACTTGTAAAAAGACAAAAAAAACACGATAGTTAAGACTTTAAATTGATCGCTTATATTCCCCCGCTGTCAATACAGGTCTTGAAGTAGTGATGGCCTAGTGAGAATAGCGATAAGAACTGCAAAAAAAATGCATGATTCTGAAATCGCGAAAAATGTGAATGATTTAATATTATGAATATTGAAGAGTTGCCAAGCGACCAATCAAATAATCAATCAAAATAATAAATTTTTGTATTTTGTCAAAAATTGCAAATACAAAAAGTCAAATATTTCATTTTTTTAAACTCAATTAATCACATAAAAAGAAACGTAAAAATTGATTTGTTAGTAAAAAGCAAAATAATGTAATACTCACTTGTTTGGAGACAAAATCAAAAAAATCATGAGAATCTTTACCAATTTCTGCACCACGGCGGGTTGCAAATGTGCGGATTTTGAAGACTGCACACTTTCCGTTATTTACGTTTTAAAAATATGTGAAAAATGATGTGAATCTGAAAACATTTTCATTGCAATTGCTAAAATCCAAATGAATTAAATTTGTTAAAATTGCAGTTTTTATGCGAATTTGCAAAAATAAATCAGCACTCTTTTTTTCTTTTTTTAGAAACAGCAAAATATCAAAATTATTTCACAAATAGACATAAAATCAAATTCTCTTCTGAGAGTGGGACCAAAAATAATATCAAGAAAGTGGTCACTGTAATTAAGCCCAATTTAAGGATGCAAAATGCAAGTCAAACGCAGGAATGCAGATATTTTGGACAAATTTGACTAGAACTTCATGCGACTAAAACTGCTTTCGAAAAAAACAATTTCCGTTTTAAAAGCAGAAAAAAGAATGGAATAACCACATTGAACTAAAAAATTAAGAAAACCAACCACGGATTTCAACAAAAATGTGAATATGTACAGAGAGGACAAAGTAATTCGCGGCCGTATTTGAGCGTAAAAAATTGCAAGTGGCTTATTCTGTGCCGACGGCGGATCTATGCAACATTAACATGAAACTGTATTTTTAACCTTTGCCTTGTAATTCAATTCTGTTACCAAAAATTTCTTCAGAAAACCTCAGAAAATACAGTTTCAATGTTCCTGTGGGCCAAGTTCACCTACGTTCATTCAAACTCAAGCAGAACGGTGTCTTTTAGCAGCAATATCACTGAATACAGTATTATCTGGACGCTTTGTTTCAGAATTTACGTCGATAAACCAACAGTTTGCATTTTATCAAAATCTATGTGAGATTTACGTCCTAGTAGCTCAAGATGGTTGGCACAATTCAGAGAATACAGAACGAGGATTTCCGAAACGAGAACGTCGTGGTGCTGTGTTCGTCAGTTAACTCTCTTGTCATGTGCACAAAACACTGGAAACTCAGAAATGAATAATTTTTTACAACAAAATATTTCTAAACAGATCGCAGATCCACGACGAACGTGCGAAAGCGTCGGTCTAAAACGCCGACGTCGCCCCACTGGGCCACATTTACACTTTACAGCGACTAACAAGCGCTCATCGACATGATTGAAATTATCGGGTTCTGGTTGAATCGAATCACTCGGGGCTTCAACTTCAACTTCTTCGGCAATCATCAGCCAACGCGTATTCATGTATTCGGAGGGTGATTGAATCGTCCGTTCTTCGCCCACTTTTTCGTCGTTCGTTCCCTAAACGAGGCATAAAATTGAGATTATCCGATCGACTTGACTTACAATCTCTTGTGTTTTTCTTATTCAAAGCTGAAGGGTCAAGTGGAGCTCGGTAGGTTAGAGGATCGCGGCCCTTTAAAGTTTCAGTATCATCGAAATTTAGGAATAACAAACTTCTTTCTGTCGATTTATCGTTTGGCATGTTATGCCGTTCAAATCGCTCTTCGATCTCCTAGTCACGCTCTGATGCGAGTCGTTGCAACACACGAGAAGCGAAACTGCTCGCCAGTGACCTAAAATGTGATTGGTAGGGAGAATTTTTAAAAAAACCTTCGCAGGAAACTGAGAATCTCATGCGGTCACCAAATTCAAATTTAAAATTTAAAAAATTGCGTTTTTACCTTGTTTCCATGACTCCCGGTGGATAACGCTTAATGACGCTTCATAGAATGCGCTGACAGACTTATGAGGTCGGCTAAGCGGTTCCCTAAACGCGGTAAAGTCCGGCAATTGAACTTTGAAACTTACAATACTTAAAGGTAGCTTCTCAGGCAGCGATCGACAGTCTAAGCAGTCAGTTGGACGGCGTCACAAATAGCCCAGGTGGCCTTTACGCGCGAGGGTTGCGCCTGCAATTCAGGTCAGCCAGCTGCAGCAGACAATCTCCGAAAGAGCTTGTGTAACAGGAATGGATTTAGGTGACGCACCTGTTTGATGCCATTCTATCCATTTATTGCGCGCCTTTGAGCCTTTGTGACATTCGTCTTACCGTGGAAATTTAACAAAAATTTCTAAACGTACCTGAGCAAACTTGGAGGTGGCTTTGAGTGGCAAAGCAATCTGTCAACATAGAAACTCCAATTTTTGGCAAATTAAACACAAGAGGCGACTTGTCTGTTGTCTGCGATGTCTGAGTTCAACGACTCTTGGTGTGTCTTCTCTTTTGTGTTGAGTGTTCTGAACGAACGGTGGTTTTCTCACATATCTCTATGCTAGAAAGATCAAAAATTGAATGCTCGGTGAGCATTGAGCACACAAACATGATAAGAACGTTTAAAACGCAAGGAACTCTGATGACAAAGAACTTTGTTGCCGGTTTGAGCGTTTTTTGACCGAATAAGTCCTCTTCGTGAGCACGTGAGTACGGTACGAGTACGCTATTTTGGCGCCAGAATACTTGGCGCCCAGTGGAGTTTGAAATCTTTTGAAGCCAACTTACGCGTCTAAACGTTGCTCTACGAAGCCTGGTAAGCTAAAAACAAGGCTAAACCACTAAGGCTGTCAGCTGTTACGATATGGTTAGTCAAGAACGAAGCTTTAGCGCTACCACACACACAGTTAGTGAGGGAGCAAATTCGTACCAAGTTGACTGGTGTCTCCGTTGTCCTGCTTCGCGTGAACAGGTGTCACTGATTTGCATCTCTCTGAGTTGCGTAAACAGTCATTTACATAATCTTACACTCCGTGACAGCGCACATAAACAAATATTCACGTACCAATTGTTTGCTTCAGCGCATTATGTGCCGCGTACAGTATCCTAAACCCTCTATTCTGCGTTCCTCCGCTGATCTCTTGCGACATGTTCCGATCGTGTGTTCTTTGTCACCACGAAGGCGACAAAGTCAAACGCCGTCGATTCAGATCCGTAAACAACCCTCCGATAGCGTTCTGCTATGACTGTGTAACTCTTGTCTTCGATGACTTTCTCGCTGATAAGCTCTGTTGCTTGTGTTGCCAGCGCGTTGGAGTCGATCGAAAACCAAGCAAGGCTCTCTTTGCGCAATTACACGTCGCTAGAACTGATCGGTGTACGGTACATCTGCGGATTTTGTTGATACTAACGGAAGTTTGCAAACAAAATGAATCGTTCGCATGGTCGTCTTGGCATATTTCAATTTCAACGTGATTTTTGCAATTTTTTGCCATTTCGTCAAAAATCTCGCCTTTGTTTCATGTTTGATTGCAGCATAGCGCTCAAATCGTGTGCTTTCCGTTCAAAAACGGTCTAAAAGGGCCTAAATGTATCGGTTTGGTAAGAAATTGCGCTAAAACACGGACGAAAGGAGAGATTATTGAGAAAACGAGTCGAAGAAAACCGAAAAAATGACGAAAGCGCGTCTGGACGAACATGTGATCTCTTCATTGCCGTCTCGATCAACATCGGGAACGTGGAATTAATGAAGTTTACGTTGATTAACCTTGATTTTCTCCCAAAATCCTCTTCTGCGATCAACTCATCCGCTGCAAACCGCCAAACAGCGGCCTTAGAACCCAAAATTGCTTCAAACATTTATTTCACCATTTCAGCGATTAAAAGTCGGAACAGAAATCAAATCAGCATTGAACGAAGCTCCACTGGGCGCCGTAGACGTGACCGACGCTGAGAGGCGCGAGCTTCTGGAAGGCGGTCTGCGACAAGTCGAGATGAGGCTTGGAGCAGGTGGGACACTTGTCCTTGACGGGTACCGTAATCGACTTTCCTTGGTAGCTCACTTTGACGCAGACGTTCTTGCACACTGGAACAAAGGAACATAGAGCAATCAAATACCCCAAATACCGTAACCTACCGGGATCATTGTTGGGGTTTTGCGAGGTGAACCACTCGTGGCTGACAGCGACGAGGTCCTGCGATGCCGCGTTGATCTGAGTGCCGCAAGCACCGTAACCCGCGTCGTTGTAGTAGGTGAAGTCGCCGTTCTGCGTAACTCCGAAGGGGATCGCGGCGACGAGCGAAAGCGCCACGATGGAGAAGAGGAGGATGAGAGGACGGAACATGGTCGGATGGATGATCGCCTGGCCGGGAAGCCGGTTATATAGGCCTGCTTATCGCTACCGTACACCCGGTTGGGTGATGTGGCACTGACAAACAAAATCGCCGTTTGGTTTTTGGACCGCACGGCCGCCGAATGTCACAATGTCAACAAATTTCATCCAAAAAATGCTTATCAGTGAGTTGAGAAACGTTCTTATCAGCCAAACGGTTGCTTATACACCGATTGATCGGTATTGAGAAATAGGAAATCGCGTCATTGAAGCACACAGGACCACTTTTAAAGAAAACCAAAAATGATTCACTCGGAGAGGAAGCGAACCTGCGACCTTTGGATTGAGAGACAACAGCGCTAGCCACTCAGCTACAGACTGGCGTCTCATAGTGTAATGGTTAGTATCGTTGTCTTTGAAACCAGATGTCAAAGGTTCGACTCCCCTCCGAGTTAAATATTTTTTATTCGTTCAATTTTGGGATTCTTAGCAGTCGTAAACGTCATACATTCGTTCAGTTGATCAACTTACTAAAATCTGGGTTATCTTAGCCGTCCATCTCTACTCATCTTCGTCTGTCACATTCACTTTCTTTGTCTAGACTCGTCATGGCGCGACTGATCTTCTTCATCTTTGTCTAGACTCGTCATGGCGCGGCTGATCTTCTTCATCTTTGTCTAGACTCGTCATGGCGCGGCTGATCTTCTTCATCCTCCTCTTCCACGTCATCTCCTCGCATCCCGAATCGACATTCCCTTCGCTCCCCGGCTTCCCGACTCCTTTGAAACGTTTCTCAGCGAAACGCTGTCAACTTCCACTCGATAGCGGCAACGGTGACTGCCTGTAAGCCTTTCCTATCCTCACTATCGCGCGCTCTTTGACCACCGTTTTAGACCCCAACAACCGCCCTCTCTCCGCTACTACTACGACTGGGATCATCAAGCGTGCCTGCAATTCGAATTTGAAAACTGCGGCGGAGGGAATAAGAACAATTTTATGACAATTTGGGATTGTGAAATGCGTTGTGGACATTGGCGTTGGAAACTGTGGCTATAAATGCGCTAGATCGGCTCCGCATCGCGAAATTCGTCTTCTGAAGGGAAAGTACAGCATTTGCATTTGTTCATTCGAGAAATTGAGCACCAGTGACGATATGGGTGGTCGCCAGAACAAGATCCTGCAGTGGAACGCTCGAATACTGCGAATTTCATTCACGACTTACCCATTTGGTGTTGATTCAGCTTCACGCAATGATTTTCGGTTCGTTTTCTTCGCGCTTCGGTCAGATAAAGGCAGACGAGAAGAATCACGCAAGCGAATCTGATAGAGAAGTGCATTAGGGAGGCCGCGCTGAAAGCAAAAACGATCGAAGCGTCCTATTTGACGAATTGGAATGATTTTAAACCACGGCTGTGCGCCCAAATAAAAGCTTTCGAACTGCATTAAACACTATTTACGACCTGAAAGCACGAAACAAACAACATAGAACTAAAAGAACAATCCATCACAGCCTAGCGGCTCGCAGTTGATCAGCGGATGCCACTCGAAGAGCAACGAAGTCTCCCACGGTTCACTAGGTATCGATTGCTCCATTTCAATTCGCTCCTTCATTCGTTGTTCGCGATTCTTGAGTTGTGCGGCGATTTGATAAGCAGCTTCTTGTTCGAATATATCATCCTTCAAAGTCGTTCGCGCTCGTGGACATCCTTCGCCGTGGGGTGGACAGTATCGCCAGACTGGATCGGAGAAGGGAGCCACCGGCATGCTGCAAGCGAAACACTTGGGATCCACGTCCAGGTTGAAGGCGATCGGCGGTGGGAACTCCGATGCGGTGGATTCCGTTTTTACTTGACTGAATGAGATCAATTAGCAATCCAAATCATGAGGACGCAGACGAACCTCAATTTTGTAGGCGACAAGCAGGAAACGGGAGTTTCTATTCCTTCGTCCCAGGCGTCAGGAACGGACGATCGTTCCTCTTCATCGCATTCGACCGCGCGGCTCTCTTCCTCGTTCTGCACAACCGGTTCAGCTGAAGCGTTCATTATCAAGTGAGGAATTCGCGCGGACTGACTCACGCGTTGGACAGCGGAGCTCCACGTGAGCCTTTTCCTTCGGAGCTGCTTCGTATTTCGAGCTTATCACGAAACCTTTCTTCGCTTTCTTCTTCTTCGCCATTTTAGGCGCGGGCGAGGCGACGACTTCTGCGACCGGCGGCTCCCTCGACCGCTTTTCGCACGATTCGAGGTTTCCCGTGTTGTTGTTTTCGTCTGCGGACTCGGAGTCGACGGTTGGCGGCTGCCAAGTTACGGCCATGAAGCAAGCTGAAACGAACGAGCATACAGCGAGCATTGTGCGCTGCAGAATCTGGAAACAAATGATCTGCTGATTGGCGCTGCAGACAGGAACGTCGCAGGCGTTCTGCTTCGAGTTGGTGTGTGACACGTCGCAACCAAATAAAGCTGCTCGCAACAACAGCGATACAACACGAAATCGCTGGTTTCAGTTGTGATACAACGCTGACTTGCGTGATTTGATCATGAATTGTCACACATCGTGCACTAAAATCAGCGCAAGTTCACTCAAACTCTTCCGCTCATCTCATTAGAATCTGTTCGCATCATGCGAGGTCGTCTTGCACGTACGAAATGCCGTTGTATCACAACTAAAACCCCGCCAAAAGCTAGATCGCGTCGGGACCGTCTGGTAATATCGTGCTTGCTTGCTGCTCTTTTGTTTTATTCGCTCACATTTCGAAACGAAAATCGAAATCTTTCGTTCATTCTGTGCACAGCGACATTCGCGATTTTGCTTCACACGACATACGCAGTACACACTTCGTTTCTTTCAGTTTGGATCATGGCTGTAATCTGGCAGCCCCCAATCGCTGATTCCGACTCTGAAGAGGAACATCCAAATGTGGAAGCCACCGACTCCTCCGAAAATCAGGCGCAGGAGGCGCCGACAGCACCGCCTCAAGAGGTCGTCGCGCCGCCCGAACCCAAAAAGACGAAGAAGCGAAAGCGGCCGATGGAACGATACCCCAGGGAGGTGAAGTTGATCGGCCCATCCACGTTCACCTTGCACGGATACCTCTACAAGATGCCCAGGATCCGCTTTGTTCGTCCGGACGACGAAACGATGGAAGAAGACGCCGACCTCAACGCAGAAGATCTCCAACTCGCGTTGGGCAACGACAAGAAGCAACCAGATCCGGATCCTGCGCCGGTCAACATGTTCCAGTTCCAATACGCGCCTTTTGAAGTAACTCACAGACAAACTTTCCGCATGAGGAATTCGTGAGTCTTTCTGTGAACCGCATTGTCCTCATTTGAGTCGTTTCAGCCGTGCAGAACGCGTTCCTCCAATTACAGAGGATGGGAGACGCTACTGTCCCGACTGCATGTCGGAAGTGCGTCCGCAGATGTGCGGGGGGAAGCAGTTTCGCTGGCGTTGCATTGGGAAGCAACATCGTAAATGGTACAGCGCTGAACATGCGAGCCCTAGCTATATCTTCTCCTATTCCAGGTACGACGCGGTGCAGGCGGGCGAGGTGCTTCCGGCTGATCGTCGTGGCATGCGCATGCTCTGGACCCAAGGGTCGTCGCAGGACGTCGAATCTGCGGCGCACGATTATGCCTCCGAGAACGCCAACTCCATTTGGCCCCGAACCAATCCAAAAGTTATTTCGAAATCGGCCTCATCACAGCAAGGTGAGGAGCGCTCTCCAATACTTGGTTTTTACGTCACTTCTTGCAGAGAGAAAGCGTCGCCGAACTCCGTCACCACTAACTCGCTACAACAACAATTGGCTCGACCACAAGCCCGAGCTGCTTCCCCCGAAGACAGCAAGTCAGTCGACACATCTCGCCTCCATGATGCACGTCTCCTCTGCGTTCTTGTTGATCGGCAACGCCATGAAGGAAGCTGCTGCGACCATTGAACAAGACTCTGATAACGTCCATGGTGAGGTGTATCTACTCTTTGTTGTTCTAAGCGTCGTTCTAGGTACGCTGGATCTCATGATGGACTCCTTGGTGGCGTCCATGGCCCCTCTTTGCGGTGCCGTCAACCGTATCCCCGGAGTGAATATCGCAAAGAAAACCTGCGACAAGCACTGGGGCATCTCTGCAAATCACATGCCGCTTCCACGTTGAGATTTTTTTTGTTTTTTAGTTTTTGAAAATGTTGACACTTTGAAATAAATCTGTCACAACGAATTTTTGTCTCGTACGTGCACGTCGCCGCGTTGGCGCCTCCTTCCTGTCTAGACTTTGCACAGCACCTCTCCTTTTAAGCGCCGCAAGCGTCGCTTGTCAGTCCGTTTCAGATTATCGAGACGCTGCAGTTGAACCGCGAGGAATCATGGTTGCGCGCTTCTGTGGCATCTGCGGAGAAACAAAGCAGCCAGTGGACGTCCAAGTGGTGAGTTCTCCCCAGAAACCCCCGATTCACCTCGTCTTTCAGCTCTCCTGCACGCACACCTTCTGCGTGAGCTGCCTGTCGATGTGCCACCCGGACTGGTGTCCCGCGGTCGGCTGCATGGGCGACCGGAAGACCGATTTCGTTGTGGACGAGGCGGAAGGCGACGAAGCGGCCGACGAGTCGACCGCCGTCAGCGAGAAAGTCGACTTTGGGCCGAAGGCGTCGGCGATCCAGCTGGAGGAGCGCGTGGTGTGCGAGGTGATGAAGGGAACGTTCCAGTGCGTCAACGTCGCGCGCATGTTCCTCATGAACTGCCGCCATCGCGTCTGCTTCGACTGCCTCGGGCAACGCGTGGCGCTCGCTGTCCAAGCCAGTAAGTCCACATTTGTCGCTCTCTCTCTCTAAACGCCGTTTTCAGAGGAGCTTCCCTACTGTCCGTTCTCCCGATGTGCCAACCGCCTGACCAAGAACGACCTCCGCTTCTCGCCGGCCGCTCCCCCGCGTTGAACCAGCTCTGCACCACGCTGATGCCGAAGCTCGTGGAGGAGGAGGACAGCCTCTTCTACCTCGTCAAGGAGGATTTCGTCGTCTACTGCTCCGTCTACGGGATCGAAGGATTCACAGCGCTCGATCACCTACCCCAGGAACTGCACGATCAGCGACATGGTCTCCTCGATGCTCCAGGTCCTCCAGGTGCCGAAGAGCCGCACCGCGTTCAACATCGGAGTCTATCT
>MQUG01001111.1:0-45311 GCA_007213375.1 Steinernema feltiae | reverse complement strand
GCTTAGTGATTACTCGAAGTATGAAGTCATAGGGAATGTCGTCCATATGTACGGCTGAAAATGGATGACAAGCTGTCAACTAGCAATCAATTGCTATGTACATGTGCTTTAGTGACGTTTGTGGGAATGATCGCATGTTCGGACATTGTTTATGCTTCCGGAATCAGCTGATTGCTGCAATAGACCGAAATAGGCGAACACACACATTGAAATTCAGGTGGTAAATGACTTATTTCACACGCAGCAGAAGAATCTTGGGAATGGCGAAAGGCGTTGGTTGCATGTTTATCAAAATAAGACAAAAAACCCGATCGCTAGGCGCCAATTCGGCGGCGTTAACAGGGTGGTCACCGTAGAGCGAAATATTGGCTTTGTACTACCGCAACACATACCTATCGATACAAAAATACATTATAGAACAACTTCTATCACATGTGACCTTCAGGTGTGCAGTTTGGTTCTTTCCTTCAAACGTATCATAGATAGAATACTGAGAACTACGAGGAAGCCACAAAGCAAATTGATCTTGCAGATTCCCATCTGTGTTCAGTTTGATTCGAGACCGTTCCCAGGGAATTTTCAGTTGCATCCAGTACGCGACGATTCGCTTCAAGCTCTCCATTCCTCCCAGGCAGTTTAATTCGCATTCCAAGTAGTCAAATTGTGGTCGACAAACAAAGGCTTCTAGAGCTGCGCTGATGTCAGACGGCCATTTATCAATTAGAGTCAGTCGTTGTAATTCTTCAAATTTTAGCTGATTTTTTACAAAATTTTCTGCTCCAGCGAAATACTCAATAGCAAGTTTCCTTGTTTGTGGTCCCGAAATTAGCCACTCATCCACCACAGCCGGCACAGCGCAGAGAAGATTAACGCTGGTCACTGTAGAGCCGGAAATGAATCGCATAAATCCGGGTAAATCGTCGACTTTTGCGGGATTCTTTGGATCGCTGGAACTCTTCACAACAGTAAAAAGAGCAACCTGCGTGAATCGATGATCTAAAGCAGCCGCTTCGGCCATGGTTAAAAAAGCTGTTCCAACGTCTTTGTCGGGGCATCGAATCACGTACGAGAGTCCAGAAGGAGATATAGTGAATTCGATTGTCAGATCTCGACACTTTTGTGTGTAGACGCGGATCGCTTCCGCCCAAATTGGAGCTTCCGAGAGTAGTGGAAGGTCACTTTCTTGCAGCTTTGTGAGTACTCGGAGCGCAAATTCATAGGGAATTTGGTCCATCTGAAAAATTGAATCTTCACAGATGATACAGACACAAATCAATCGCAGCACGACATGACATAGAAGCGTCTTCTGCACAAGGAAAGTAAAATGACACCTCTCGAGGCGGTGGAGTGCGCTTGGGTTTGTGGTTAATAGCGCGTGTCACGTATTGTTGTTTGGACCGGAACTCGGTAAAACAACTGTCGTTGGTCTGCGCGGATATCACGAGCGAATACGGTGTAAACGGGGCATGATCCGGGGAGTTTTGTAGTCTTTTAGCCGACATTCCTCACAAGAGATGAACGCCGCGGCACACGTACTATTGTTGTTTGGAACGGAACTCGGTAAAACAACTGTCGTTGGTCTGCGCGGATATCACGAGCGAATACGGTGTAAACGGGGCATGATCCGGGAAGTTTTGTAGTCTTTTAGCCGACATTCCTCACAAGAGATGAACGCCGCGGCACACGTACTATTGTTGTTTGGAACGGAACTCGGTAAACCAACTGTCGTTGGCTATCGAATACAGCGTGAACGGGGCGGCCCCGGAATGAACATGCTCCGGGGACTTTTGCCGTACTCATGGTCCTTGACTTCTAGTAGGCATTCCTGACAAGAGATGAACGCCGCGGAACGCCTGACCCCTGGCCTAGCCGAGTTTATAACGATCGCCACACCAACCCATCACAGTATGTCAAAGTCAAACTTGTTGTGCGCCATCCATTCATAGCAGCTCTTAGCGGTTAGAAGATTGATTTGATTTATAGTGAAGTTGGAATTAAATCAAACAAGTTTTGATAAGTCAACCAGTTTTTTTTTGCTCTTCTCCTTCTCCACATAGTCACTATATTGTTAAAGCGTCTGTTAAGTTGTTGTTTTTACAAAGCAATTTTGCAAAAAAATTGCGGGAACCGGGGACCAACGGTGACACGAAATACAATCTGTTTTTGAGTCTGCATTTGAGACAGTAACACAAGCAGTCTATTTAAAACGCACAAATAAACAGTAATTTATAAACCACTTGGAATTTTTTATTTGGATTAACATTATGGAGAGTGCTTTAACTCAAAATAGGCATGTCCCATTAGACTGATAGGCTAGAGGGCGCACAAATCAGTTGCATTTAATCGACTACTTCAAAGCAAAGCGTTAAGAAAACTGCTAAATGTTTTGACTTGAGTTTACTTTTGCTCAAGGCGCGTACGAAGCTCGAAGCGGGGGGAGGCGGGACCGACGCCGAGCAGAGGTGGGTCACAGGCAGTGGATAGGGAGAGAGAGACAGAGAGATGAGATTTCAAAGAGTTTCAAAAAGAGCAAGGCTTCATGGTCGTAGACCATGATACTGTCACTCAAAGCGCTCATGAATTTTCATTTAATTTTCGACCGAACACACTTTCTTTACTTTTTCACAGTAGCTTTTTTTCAATTTTGCTATTACTGTTGTTAGATTGCAAGCAGCTAAAAACCGTTTATTCAATCATCAAACTACAATATCTGTCTTTACATTCAACCGACAACATCAAATCGCCAATTTCTTCAAAGAAATACGGTCCGTCCTCCGTGTCCGTTGGAGTAATCCAAGAAGCGAATTGATCATACAGGTTCCTGCTGGTCGTTTCCACAATCTCGCATGTTTGTAGATTTTCAGACGATTTCCAGTAGTCAATTATTCTTTTAAAGTTTTCAACATCAAAACACTCAAAATTGCACCTCAACTCTTTGAACGTTGGCCGACAAACAAAAGCTTCAAGATCGTCGGTCAGTTCGTCTTTATCGAAATTGTAGGCTTGCAGACTGCTCAACGTTCCGCTTCTCAAATGCCTCGTCAGAAAGGCAACTCCGCCAGAAAAGTTTGTTATCTCCAGATGCTGAGCACTGAATTCGCGTTCCGCCACAATCTTTTGAAAACCAAGTGTTGATTCATTGAGTTTTTGAAGTCGCAGCTCGTTCAAATTGAAACTAGACACGTAGTCTAATAATCCAGACAGTGTACCGGCCGAAATATTGGCGATAACATCTCGCTCAGTCTCCAGACAAACATAAAAGTTGTGCACTCGATTGAATCGGCAATCCATGCTCAGCGCTTCATCTACTGTAAAAGGGCCGTCGCTTCCTGGTAGATCCGTGCAGATTTCATAACTGATCGCTCTCCTATAACTCGCAAAACTTAGACAGACGCGAAGGAGGCGAAGTTTTGAGCTGTAGGCCCGGGACATTTCACTCCAAATGGGTGATTGGAAGTCGATTTGACGAATATCTTCACTGTTTAGTTTAGTGAAAACGCGATCAACGAAATCGTAAGGAATTGCGTCCATCTGGAAAAACAAGTAAATTAAAGATTTGGAGAAATTAAAAAATGGGTGTTTTGCCGTTTACCGCCAGTGCCACCTGCATATAAATACGGGTTTTTCAATCCAAAACATAGACACACACATAACGGATCCTTTTTTAACAACAAAATGGAAAAAATTTTTGCTCTTCGCCAAAACAAACATATGCGTCGTGCAAAAATTTGTGAAAAATTGCACATTTGTTTGGACGCTTAAATACGAAAATTCGCGCATTGATATCAGACTGCAATCGCTGTGCAGTTGTTCAGAGTTAAGTCATAGGGAATATCGTCCATCTGCGGTGTTAAAATCTGTGAAAAGCTGTCAACTAGCAATCAGTTTCTACATGTGTTTTGGTTATGTTAGTGGGAATGTTCGCATGTTCGGAACACGCTATTAGCAAACATGAGCCTGTAATTGGACGAAATAACTTGAAATTGACAAATTTATCCAGTCAGTTAAAAGTTAGTTGAACAAAAACGCTAAACCGCTATCATCGGGTACAAGTACATTTCCAAATCGAATAGCAACATTAGTACCGCACAAATTTTGAACATCAAGTGAAAATTGGCCGTTCAGTTCTTGGAATTTCGAACAAAAACGATCTCGTTGAGGCGGCAAACTGTCGAGGCATGAAGCCAATTCGTCATCCAGAATGTAACTTTTGTAAGTTACAATGAGATCTATATTGGCGGATTCCCATGGAGCTTCCATTGCTCGCCAGTAAGCGACGATTTTCTTCAAACAATCTACTCCAAAGCTGTTGTAGTCGCACTTCAGATATTGAAACTCCGGTCGACAAACAAAAGCGATAATGTCCTTTCGAAATTCAAGCGGAAAGCTATGGAGAACGAACAGTTTTCTCAGCTCTGTGGACTTTAGTTGACGCTTTAGAAATTCGATAGTTTCTGGGCAATGCTGAATGACCAGGTGACTGGTTGTAAGCTCATTTCTCACGCATTCGTCCATGAAATCCTGTTTGTTAAAGTACAATGACAGCCAATCCAATGTACTAAAAGAAGTCCATTTGAGTAACTCGGGCAACTCGTCGACTTGGAAAGGCTGGTAATCGTCGTCAGAAAGGTACTCCAAAATATCAAGTTCATCACGAGTACCGATAGTCAATGATTTGACTCGAATAAACCGTTGATCAAATCCACGACACTCGGCAAGTGTATAATTGTCCTGGTCGTGTAATCCATAAATCTTGATTGTAGCTGTTTTGCCATGTGGTGGCACGTAGATAGCGATTGTAAAATCTCTACGTTTTTCTTTGTGGACCCGGCAAACTTCAGTCCAGATTGAGCATTCAATTTGCAGGGACTCAATGTCACTTTTCTTCAATTTGGTGCAAACACGGCTGATGAAATCGTATGGAACGGTATCCATCTGAAATTGTGGTTAGATGAGAAACACGCGGGTAATAGAGAACTTTCAACTCGTACTAAATTGACGCAATCAACGCAGTCAAGAGTTGACTGTTTGTCAGCCGGTAACGGAAAATCAATGCAAAATAACTTTGCTTGTACGTCTTTTCGTCTCCTCCCAATACAAACAGCCAATACATAAACAGTTTGCCCTTGTAAACTTCACAAATTCATCCAGTCAAAGGAATGTTTTTGAATTTTGCATGTATGTTTCTGCGTACCAGTGGTCTCATAAATCAATTAAGACGTTTACAATAAAAATCCACAAACCTTTTTCTCAACACAACGTTCGCCGAAGCTTCAAGAAGTTGGAAACAGAAGTGGTTTGCGGTTTCATGACCTCACGCCTTCCATAACTCGTCGAAGCAAAACTAATTGATCGGTGCTAATCTAAATAATATATATTTATGGAAAACAAATTCATCGCTTACCTACAAGTTTGCTCCATGCGCAACTAGTACAATAGAGACCAAGTTTGGAGTTCTTCATAGACTTTACGGGATTCGCTCTCTAGCGACTGCAGGTCGCGAACGAGCTGCTTAAACTGGTCGATGTTTTGCCATCGCGACAAAACACCAACTATGTAACCTGGAATTATTGAACAACTCAATAATGAACGAGAACGAGATGGTCTGTTTTGTGAAAAAATAAACGGCAAAACAAAATATTTGATTCGATGAAGTTATACAGATAAAGCGAGCCGCTATCGACCATCGACCGATCGTCAATTACAACCAAATTGATTGCAAACGCAGCGCATACTGGAAAAAAACACAAAATCGCCGATAACTACCGCGATTGCTTTCACACTCTTCGTACCATGCCGCCACTGCGGCGCCACTGCGTTTGGAAGTGTTTTCAGAAAACTGATTGCTTTACCGCACGTTCAGTCAGACCATGTTGCATTGAGTCGTTTGCGATGATTAATAAATTTATTTTCAAAACTCTTTCCTACAAAACCACAGCGCTCACATCGCTCAAAAATACGTGACCAAATTGGAAGACAACACTATCATAACCTTCGATTTCAGCATCAAGAGAATATTCACCATTGAGTACTTGAAATTTTGAACAAAAGACATCTCGTTGAGGGAGCCATGAAGCCAAATCTCTATCGAGAACATTATTTCTAGTTGATTTGACTGTGATTTTGGCTGATTCCCATGGGGCGTCCATTGCTCTCCAGTAGGCGACTGCTTCCTTCAAAAAATCCATACAGTACATTCCAAAGCATATGAAATCGCATTCCAAAGATTGGAATTCCGGTCGACAAACAAAAGCCACAATGTCCGCTCTGAATTCATCTGGTAACCTTCCATAAACGTTCAGCTTTCTCAGGTCGTTGGACTTCAACTGATAGCGCATAAAGTCGGTAGTTTCTGGATAAACGGCGATCAACAAAAAGTTCGTTATAAGCTTCATTCTCAAACATGCATCCAATAAATCCTGTTCAGTAGAGCGTAGTGACATTCGGTCCACTATAGTGAAAGAGATCCAATTCAGTAACTCGGTTAATCGATTGACTGGGAACGTTTCAGGCTGCGGAGAGTATTGGTGATGAGTGGATTGCACAAGTTGAAGTTGACCAGAAGTGTGGACACTAAAAGCGGTGATTCGAATGAATCGTCGATCAAAGCGAAGGAATTCGGCAAGCCTGTAGTTCCAGCCGCGAATGTCAGCAATGTAGATTGCAAATTTCTGGCCAGATGGCGCCATGTAAACAGAGATTGTCAATTCTTTTTGTTTTTTTATGTGAACCCGACAGACATCAGCCCAGAGAGAGGATTTGACTTGCAGCGACTTGATGTCACTTCTCTTCAATTTGGTGCAAACGCGGTTGATGAATTCGTAGGGAACGGCGTCCATCTGAAATTGTGGTTAGATGAGAAACACACGGGTAATACTGGAATGCGAGCTACCTTGACGAACTCCACGCAACATAGAACCAATAACGTCAGCCGTTAACAGTCGAAATCTGATGACAACACACGTCTTCTCACCTCGCAAAACAAACTAACAATGATAAATTGCGTTCGGGTTCGCTGGTAAACTTCCGAAGTTCGTACAGGCTCGCGTAAATTAAGCTAATCAACGTTAATTAACACTGATCAAGTTAATTAAAATTATCTACATTTTTGATCTCGCGCACTACAATTCCACAACTTCAACCTCCAACGCTGCCAATTACACAAAGTTGCGTCTTCTGAGTCAGCGCAGAGGGGAAAGCAAATTGATTCAGATCCATCGTTGAAAGCAATCTTTGAAAAGGTCAAATTGAGATCTACGAGAAACGCAATTTTAGGCGTGCCTGTAACGTTTCGGCGCCAACGTTACTGCGGGACCTTTAAGGCACTTAAACTCAGCTTCGCGCCTTGGCCTCGTGCTTGGCGTCGCGCCAAGCTCGTCGTAGGAGAAGCAGAGAGCGGGTTTCGCTTACCAGGGGTGTGTGGGACGTTTCGGGAGAGGAGAGGTAGGCTCAGATGAAAATTTCAGTCGGTGGAACCTAAAAGGACCGTAGTGACAACCCAATTGGGTCAAAAACTAACCACTTAACTCAGATTTTCCCACAGGTTTGTTGAACATTGCATCTTTATCATTTTGTATGCGGTACACGCAAAATGAAACCTTATATCCTAAGCCTAGGTCAAATTGCAATTTGCCAAAACAGGAAAAATCCAGTTTAAACTATTGATGATTAGAAAACAACCTTTTATTAACAAACAACAAACAAATCATTTTACCAACGATTAATTCAATTGGGATGAGATGTAAAGATTAGATGCCAAGTTGATGTGGCAAAGCTAAAAAAAATTGAATTTATAAATAATAATTAATCAAATGAATTCCTCACCTCCTCAACGGTGTGGATATGAACTCCTCGGTGCAACACACGCCACAATTCTTCCACATTCTTGGTGCACTAGAAAGATGTTGAAAGATATTGAAAAACGCTGTAAAACAATTACCAATCCGTTCGCCAAAGCCAAGCGTTCGCATTTTGGAATCAGTCGTGCCTTGAATTCCTTCATGTGGCCCTTATCCTTGCAACGATCCTTGAACTTTTGCACCACTTGCATGCATTGCTTGAACGGAAACCGACCAAAGGCAATGGAATCGATTAGCTGATGGTTGAGGCCAGTAGATTTAACTGCCGCACAGTCACCGTCAAAGGTGCAGAGCTAAACAACTTTGATGAAGAGTAGAAACGCAGACGTTCATCTTACCCGTTCCATGGAGTTCTTGTGTAAAATCATGTAGATCAGGGAAGATCCGCTGTTGCCAAAATCGTTGCACTGGAATTGAAATCATGGTTAGGTAAGAATTCAGCTAATTTCGGTCAAACAAATGAGCTTTTCAGCGTTCATCAGACACTCTTAATGCCAAGCGACCCGTACTTACCACATCCTTTTCGTTGGTGATCTGTGGGCATAGATAATTCACCGTGCGCATAAAGTGTAGTTTGAATTTGGGGCTTTCCGTGTATTCCAGCATGCGGTTCATCACCAAAACACATGTTTCACAGGTCTTATTGGAAGGAGTGCTGAACGCTTGATAGCGATAAGGCGGCCGAGCGCAGTACACCGTTGCTTGAAGGATTGTAAGGAAAACGCCGAAGACGCAGAGTAGTTTCGTCGTTATCATTCTGAAAACAGAAACTATGATTAACCGATATTAACGATTTCAGCGCTGGGTAATGTCGCTAAGAAATACGGGTCCAAGCGTTTGATGCACACTTTGCATATCCTTAGCTTTTTAACACATTTTGGCGCTTCACACCATGTACGTCCAATCGTTTCAAGAACCAAAGATGATTCCCTTCAAAAACTCGCCTAATAAGCGGCTTGTTTAGTGCCACTTGATCACATGGTCAATCTAAACAAAAACACAATAGCAAAAGATCTCTATTCCGACCGTCGCCAGGCAGGAGTACCCAAACATCGGCGATCAATGGATGTTACTGAAAAGTTGACCGGAAAGCAGTCGTCTAAACGACGCGCCAGGCCGCGTTCCAACATATCTTTGAAGACGCTTCTCCTCAATACGCAAAATTCAATTTTCTTTACATTTTAAATTTTTATTCAATTTGTCATTTTATTGGCATTTACAATTTAACCATGAATTATTTGTTTGAGATGCGTCGAACGCAACGCCGATGTCCATTTACTCCTCTTCCCACCTACTAGGCCCATTTCCTTCGACGTTGTTCCACCTTGACAGTCTTGTCAGATGAGCGGACGAGTAAACAAAGCCGAGAAAAAGCAAAGTTCGCTGGTGCAATTTTGTAATCCGTTCTGTTCATTTTCGTTAGGAGACGCTTTATGAAAAGATGTGACATTACTAAGGTGCGATCACTATATCCTCGTAAACGCTCCACGCTCTGCTCTTCAAGGCACAAAATTTCGTTTCAAATTTTTATTCAATTTAAGCATAATAATGACATTTGTACAATTGCAATAAACAAACTGTAATTATAACAAGTTTCGAAAAGGGCGCCAAAATCCACCAAGTCGTCTTGGACCTCCTCTTCCCTTCGAAGTCGATGCGATTGCTCTCTTCTGCGGAACCACCTTCTTCTTAAACTCCAATTTACATTTGTGCTCTCCGGGGAACGGATAAAACGAGACGTGCGCAATGTACAGTCCGTTTTTAACAACAAACTGTTTGCCGGTCCGCTTTGACGGACTCATCCATGTGGCAAACTCCTCTTCCTTCAGCTGCCCGCCTGGCAATTCGATTGTCGCCGTTGGCCATGGTTTGTCCAGATTCTTCCAATAATCGATGATGCGCTTGATGTTCTCCATGTCAAAACATCGATACGCTGAGCAGTACAAATTGCTGAATCCCGGGCGACAAACAAACGCTTCAATTTTTGCACCAAATTCGGTCGGCCATGCCAGATGCGAGTAAAATTCGAGATCCTCCAGCTCTTCGTTCTTTAGTTGCTCGGTGAGAAACGTCTCCCAGCCGGGGCTCTCGGCATGGACAGCCAAGACTCGTGTCTTCAAATTGGTGGTAAGCGCATCCACAAATGTCATTCGTTGGTGTTCCGTTCCGGCTCCATGAATCATTGTGTGTTCTACGCGAAATCCATCCAGATAGTCCATGAATTGAGGTACGCGTTCCAGTGGAATCACGCCCGAGATGTCCTCTTCAGCGCCAAGCCATCCAAACTCAATGTTGTGGATACGATGGAAGCGGGCGTCTTTCGTCAGCATTTGGTCGAATGTTAATTTTCTTCCCGTTTGGCCCGGTGGGACTGCATGGCTGAATTTGTAGCGCAGTCCACCTGCGCATGGATTCAGTTCCAGCTGGTATTTTTGAATTTTCTTCTCGTGGACTGTGGCTCTACTTCTCCAGTTTGGCGATTCGAAATTGGCGAATTCGCAGTAATAACGCGGTTTTAGGTTAATAAGCACTTTGTCAATAAAGTCGCAGGGAACGGAGTCCATCTGAAAGAAGAGAAATTAGCTCAACTTGACGGATTTACAACTGCGACAGTTTTTTTTGTGAAGAAGTCAACAAAACGCAAGAGAACGTGCGTGAGTAAACTTCTAATTGGTTTATATTGATTTTCACACCCAAGGTATACGGCGCGGGAACGGCTGCAAAAACCATAGCGAACGTTAATAAACGTGTTATTTGAATACAGTGATTGGTTTTCAGAACAACGGTGTTGACAGCACCGTCATCTGTTCGGTCAAATAGGTCTGAAGAGCGCGCGAAAATCGTCAAATCAAACCACCGAAATCGAGCGCATTTTAATCAACAACAATAAGTTCATACGCAATAGAACGTATAACTCTAAAACGCAACTTCAAAATGTTTTTTTTATTGATTTTCACACCCAAGGTATACGGCGCGGGACAGCTGCAAAAAAACCAATGCAAATGTTATAAGAGCGCCGCAAAAGGTGTTGTGTAAGTTAATACAATGATTAATTTTCACCTCAGCAATGTTGACAGCATTGTCATTGGTCAATAGTTTGCGCGAAAATCTTCAAATCAAACCAAACGAAATCAAGAGCATGCGAAACAACAATAATAAACTCCACCAGTTCATACGCTTTATCGCTCGTAACTAGAATTCGATCGATTCTCGCAGCTGATGGCATCCAACCCCTAGCTTTTTGTTGCGTTGCGGTGAATGCTATTGACGTCGTCAAACGTCAACCTTAATCGTAAACGCAGCAATCAAGCCAAAGTTCAGCCTATCTTGCAAATGATCAACTGAACATCAGCTGAATTTACACACCTGCGTCATCGGACTATCGCTGTTGTTTGCTATATGCAAATTTAAAGATTTCACACCCACAGTGTGAGAATGGCTGCAAAAACCGATGCAAACGCCAAAAAAAACCTTCACGACAGCGGTGTTGATATCACCGTCATCGGTCATGTCAAATAGTTCTTGAGAGCGCGCGAAAATCAAACCAAACGAAATCGAGAGCATTCGAAACAACAACAATAAAATTCAACCGTTCGCTAGTACGCTTCATACGTTCAAGCGTTTTAACTAAAATTCAATCGATTCACGCACCTGAAGCGATCCGAAATCTAACCTTAATTGTAAACGCAAGCAGTCAAACCAATGTTCATCTTGCTTGTCTTGCAAATGATCAGGTGAATTTACACACGTGCGTCTTCGGACTATCGCTGTTGTTTGCTACATGCTATGGCGCGGGAACGGCTCGAACAGAACACCGCTAAATGTGTTCTTTCCATACAACGGTAAATTTAAACGACTGCGGTGTTGACAGCACCGTTATTGGCTCTGTCAATACATAGTTTGTGAGGCCGCGCAAAAATCTTTAAATCAATCTTAGCAGAACGAGAGCATTCGAAACAACAACATAAAAACGTCAACAGTTCATACGCACTAGCGTTTGTAACTATAACTGTTTGTAACGTTTGTTCTATAGGTTCTCTCAGCTGAATTATTTCAAAAACTAGCGTTTGTTCTAAACAATACGGTCAAACCAGAGTTCAGCCATATTTGAAGCTACCGAGAGAAACTGCGTCCAACAAAGCATCTTTATTTTATTTTCTATTTATTGAAGATCAAGAAATAACCGTGAACGTCAACTTTGTCATCGGCCAAATACAATGCACATCAAGACGAAAATTTCCAATAATTTCTTCGTATCTATCAGCCTTGTTTGTAGGAGAGAACATCGAAGCGATTTCGCTTTTCAAATCTTCTTTTTGTTTCATTGTCAGTAGAGTGATGCTACGCTTGCTTCCACGGAGCTTCCATTGATCTCCAATAAGCTATGATTTGCCTCACACAGTCCATATCCAGACAGGCAAAATAACAACAAAGCAGCCGGAAATTTGGCCGGCACACAAAAGCGACAATGTCATCCTTGAAGTCAGACGGAGTAGACTCGCCACTTTGACAAAGTGTGAGACTTTGTAATGTGGGTGAATTCAGACAGTGTTTTAGAAGGTCTCGCAGTGCAGGAGTGTAGGACAAAGTCAGCGAAGGGATTTGCATCGATTCCTCACATGCAATCTCACACATTCCTCCAGCATAGATCGCAATTTCTTGATTTTCCGCTGTTGTTTTGCGGATATCCAAATCTTCTAGCTCAAAGCGACATAAATAACGAATGAATTCTAGTTGATTTGTGATGCGATTGTGATACGATGCAGAGATAGGGTGTGCGGGGCAGATGGTAAGTCCAGTAATACGAATGAAACGATCGTCCGCAGCAGTGAGCTTCTCGAAAGTTGGATGCGACGGCAAGATTTCGTAGAAAATACCTCCATCGTTACTGAGAACAATATTCACCGAGTAACTTTCGACTTTCTTCTTGTAGACGCGTTCGACTTCAGTCCACAGAGGCGATTGAACGCATAGTGAGTCATTGAACTGGTAATTGGAACTGAATGTGAGTTTGGTGAAGACGCGATCGATAAAGTCGTAAGGAACGTCGTCCATCTGCAATCAAACACAAATAAATGAGAATAAATCAATTGGACGAATTGTCGAACAAACTTTTTTTACTACTGAATCAAAACAGCCGCACTTGGACATTAATTGAACATTAACTTCGAGGAAAAGCTTGCTATATCAACTCTTGCACAATGTCTCGCAATGACCTTGTTTGACAGAGCGAAACGTTTGGTTTCATAATGTCGCGCGAAAATTAGGTCCTTCGAATGTGAATTAAACTTAATTTGAGTTGGAGAAATTTAGTTTAAAAAATAAGAATAGAGAGCCGGAACTGTTGCGCTTAACATTGCTTAATGCGTGGTTGGCGTTCGTGATGCAAAAGCGATTCTGGAAAATGTCATGTGTTCAGCCATCAAGATTAATGATAGTTATTTGCGCCAGAACGCTCTTGATTACAAGTGTAAACATAGCGTGGCGGCAAGGAATCAGCACAATCAATGATTAATCTTGATTTATTATGCAACTGTAGTTGAATCTTAATGGACAACAATATTCAATCTTAATGATGTTCGGTTTTCTGGAGATTAAGAAATAGCCTTGAATTCCATCTTTATTACGGGATTCATATATTGCGCATGAAGACGAGAAATTCCATTTGTTTCTTCGTATCTGCCCGGCTTGCTCGCAGGAGTGAATATTGCAGCGAATCCGCTTGTCAACTCTCCACTTCCTTTCAATGACTTAAGAGTGATGCAAGCGTCCGTCCATGGAGCTTCCATTGATCTCCAATAAGCGATGATTTGCTTCAAACAGTCCACATTGAGGTAGTCGAAGTAACAATCTAGCGTCTCAAAATTCGGCCGGCAAACAAATGCGACGATGTCATCCTTAAAGTCGGGCGGATGAGACTCGCAAATTTGATAAAGTGAGAGATTTTGTAATGCGCCTGAATTCGTACAGTAATTGAAAAAGTTTCTTGCTGCCGGACTGTAGGAAAAAGCCAGCGAGGAGAGTTGCAATCGATTGCTCATAAATTCCTGCAAGATAATCGCTATTTCTTGATCTCTCCCTATTGCCATTTCGATATCCATATCTTCCACGTTGAAGCGACATAGAAATCGAATAAATTCTTGTTGATTGGTGATGCGATTCTCGGCAGAAAGAGCTAGTCCGGTGGCGATGGTAACTCCTGCAATACGAATGAAACGATCGTCCATGGCTGCGAACTGCTCGAAAGTGGAATGCGATGGCAAAATCTCGTAGTAGATTCCTCCATCGTTACTTGCAACAATATTCACCGAGTAGCATTCAACTTTTTTTTCATAGACGCGCGCTACTTCCGTCCAGAGAGGCGATTGAAGGGTTGATTCAACGCATAGTGATCTATGAAAGTCCTCAATGTGGTAGGAGGAGAATTTGGTGAAGACGCGATCGATAAAGTCGTAAGGAACGTCGTCCATCTGCAATCAAACACAAAATGAAAAAAATTTCAATTGCGCGGATTATTCCGCGCAAAACGTTGCGCAAATAACCTTCCTTCATTCAATAACACGTTTAACAACAATAACAAGAATTTGAATTTAAACTAATTTAGTATGAGTTTGACACAGATAGGTTAAAAAATGAGAAACTATCGCGCTTAAGACAGCAAATGTGTGTCGAGCAGCGCTTGCGAGCAGCGCTGTCGAGTTTGCGCCGATTTGTCAAAAGTGACTTTGGGAAATGTCATGCGTTCAGGTTCAGCAACATTATTACGAACCAATTGCATCCGAATATACTTGACATGTGCACGAATACGGTGTACAAAAAGCAGCTGTCCATTGCGCGCAATCGATTGATCTTGATTTAACTGTGCTTCCTGTGCTTCTTATCAGCTTTAGCTTCAATTTGATTATGGTTCCATGAGTTGTTAAACGTCGATTTGAGTGATCTGTTGATGGTCACTTGAAAAGTGAGCTTCAAGCTGACAGAACTACTGACAAGTGAGAAGCTTTCCGCGTTCAATCCAATTCGAGCAGTCAGGAATCAGCCTCACAATAAATTGGCAACACGTCAACTGATGCCACTAGGGTGAAGCAAAATCGTTCCTTGTTTTCAAATGTGCTATGACCGTCCAGCTTAAGCTTCAAGCAGATGTTTAAAATCAATAATAACATTAAAATCAAAATAATAAATCCAGTCCAACAAAAATCACAAATCAATCGTGAACTTCATCGTCGAATTTTCCGAATAACATTGAGCAACGAGCGGGACTCCTTCAATGGTTCTACGAAACTGTACAGATTCGGTCGAAACCGCAAGGAGTTCAATGAATTGGTTTTGAAAATCGTGTCTTCCACTCGCGATCATCACAGTGAGGCGCACGCGTTTACTAGAAGTCTCCACGGCCTTCCAATAGGCGACAATTTGCTTCAGACAATCCATTTCCAGACTGGCAAAGTAACACGTAAGCGCCTCAAAGTTAGGACGGCACGCAAAAGCGACAATTTCGTCCTTTAGTTCGAGCGGAGTGGGAAGACCATTTTCCGTAAAAGTCAGACTTTTCAATTCTCCCGACTTGAGGTGGTATTTCAAATAATTCTCAGTCGCAGGACAGTAGGACAGCGTCAACGAACTATGCTTGAATCCAGCCTTCATGAATTCATCCAGCAAATCCTCCAGTTCACCATCTGCACCATTCGACGCTTCTTTGTAGACATCAATCGCCTCAAAATCGAAACGAGACAAAAATCGAATAAATTCGGCTAAATTGGGGATGCGGTTTACGGTCGGAAGACGGTTTGTAGCGGTAATTGTGAGTTTCTTAATGCGCACAAAGCGGTCATCCACATTCTCAAAGATCAGGTTTTTGCCGGCGTCGTAGCTGATGCATCCATCCGCACTTAGAATAATATTCATGGTGAACTGTTTAATCTTGGTTGCGTAGACTCGTGCGACTTCTGTCCAGAGTGTCGATTGTAAGTACCACTCATTGGATAATAGATTATGGAACTTGTGAACGTCGTTGAAAGGAAGTTTGGTGAAGACGCGATCGATGAATTCATAAGGAACGCCGTCCATCTGCAACAAACACCAAAAAAGTCAAAGTTCCAAGAGAAATCAGACTTGAAATCAGCGAGGAACATCAAAGTTAGCCCCTAGTAGAGCGTAAGAGGCTGATTTTGGACAACTCGAGTAAAATATGAAATTCAAGAAAAAAATTCAATTGCGAACAGCGCCAGAAATCGATCAAAACAAGTGTTTTTGCGGTAAAGATGATTCATCGGTTATTCTAGGAAATGGTGCTCGTTCAGACAGCGAGTCGAAAGATGTTTTGCGTCTAATTACACAACAGTTCAAAGTCGGAAAGAGGCATCTCAGCTGTGAAACCAAAAATGAGTGTCCACTACAGAATCGGGCGAGGAACAAGGTGTAAAGTAAAATGTCAACTTTTAACTGAACACAAAATGTTCCCGAGTTTTAAACTGCGTTTCTCTGCCACATTGTTTCTAATGTTAAATAGTTTAACTTTTGTTTGCAGGCATGTTTGTTTGTTTGCAAAACCGTGTCGCGACAGCGACCATTTAATTACGGCGAATTTGTAAAATCCCGTCTTTTCATTGTATCATTGTGTCTACTCATCCTGTTTTTGTGTTTCAATCCATGTTTGTATCACCACGAGTACCGTAAGCATCTTTGGCTGAGCCAAATGACCATGTTCCCACGAAAAACGGAAACCATAAAACCGTCCAAAGCGCCCAGTGGAGTTATTGCTAAGTTCTCATAGGCACTGTTGGGCACGGAAACCATCAAAAAGAGGAAAATACGAACCATGGCTGCGCTGGGAAACAACGTTAAATATGCTAATGAGCCGACCGCCGCCTTCACGCCGAAAGGAGCTGTCCAGTGAAGAAGAGCACCGCCGCCACGACATTCGCCATTCTGCGCGGCGACAGCTCCACCGCAGGCGTCGTCTTCCACTCATCTTGGTCTCAAAACCAATCGGGTCTCGATCTCGTGATCTATATTCCTATTTTTATCTCTTGCTCAATTTATAAGCTAAAAGCAACCATTACCTCGTGTAACTCGCTCGTGAACAAAACTTATCCATCGGCTGCGCCAGCGCTCGTGCAATATATCAAACAATTAGAGCTTGACGTCGCAAAATTGTGCATTAACCATGGGGTGGACAACGTACAAAAGTCTTTTAACCAATATCGAGAAGCCTTTATAAAACTGGAGATTAGCGAACAAACTGTAGATCAAGCAAAATTTGATGAATCAGCGGACAAAGTAAGCGATATAATGGACTGAGCAGACACACGTTTGCTAGTCTTTACTTGATCACTCTTAAATCACTCGATTCGGCAAGCATGCCGAATTGAGTGATTTTTTTGATAGTAATACCGCATTTTTGTGGAGAAATCGAGTGATTCGGTGTCAGGAAGAACTCTCATTGCATCAGAATCAATCAACAATACCAAAAATCACTCGATTCGGAAAGAGCGCGCGTTCGGAACACATTCGGAAACATTTGATGTGCATTTCAGATGAACAATGTACCGTACGACTTCGCGGACAAGGTGCTTTCTCAATTGGACGACCAAATTTACTATGTTCGATTTGCGTTGCCGTTGTGGGATGAAGCTGCACGTGTTCACAGGACAAAACGATGCTTGTTTCACGTCTATCTGTATATCACTGAGCAAGGTCTCAAATACGCGATTACATCCGATAACCTGCTTTTGGCACATGTGACTTTGGCCGAATTCAGGCAATTGGATCATCGTTTCAATCAAATTTCTGCGATTTCCCTGCGACCATACAATGGAACTGATGACACAATGAACGACATCCAGCTGAACGATCTTCCAGAATTCATTGCTTTGCTATCTTCGTTTCGATTAGAAAGTGTCGCTATCAGACGAGACGCAACGTTCGAAGACCGCCAACGACAGCTACTCGACTTGTTCTCAAAGTGTGACCTCCAAACTCAACGCTTGGACATTTGCTGTTCGCCCAGAATGGAGAGTTTTATGAAAGTTCAACTAGCATCTATGGTCAACTCCGCTCACCCGCAACGACAATTTACGGTGGAAGAATTATCAAATCTGTATGAAGAAATGCTTTCATGGAGAGCAACAAAGCACGGCTGGAAACGCTTGAACCTGTGGAGCGATTCGAAGAGAGCACATTGGCTCGATGTTGAACTTTTGGGGGTTATTATAATCTAAGCTGTGATTATTGTTCCGTACGCGTCTTGGGTCCCGCAAAATTGTCTCAAAAACGAAGTGAAAAATCGTCACCGCTTTAATACGTTGGTAATTCTCTTGGTAATTCTAATTCTCTTTTGCCTATTGTTGCCTGTTACTTGACATTTTTGTAGTATCTGTATTTTACAGATTTAAACAGCGATTTTTGTCTTGTCTTGTTTTTCTTGTTTTGTCTTGTTTTATTGAATTAATCGGCTACAATACAACTGCAAACGCAGACTTGAGACCAAATAGTTTGCCAGTGCGTTTGGTTTGATAGCGGGAACTGGTCCTTCCTTCAAGAACAGGTTTAACAACAATAAGAAAAATTTGAATTTAAACTAAATTAGTACCTGCATGAGGTAGACAAATTTAGGAAGGCGCGCATAAGACTGCAAAAGGCGCATGCCGAGCAGAGCGAGTCAAAAGTGACTCTGGGAAATGTCATGCGTTCAGCTAGCATGGTACGAACTAATTGCATCCGAATATACTTGACATGTGCACGAATACGGTGTGCAAAAAGCAGCTGTCCATTGCGCGCAATCGATTGATCTTGATTTAACTGTGCTTCTTATCAGCTTTAGCTTCAATTTGATTATGGTTCCATGAGTTGTTAAAGGTCGATTTGAGTGATCTGTTGATGGTCACTTGAAAAGTGAGCTTCAAGCTGACAGAACTACTGACAAGTGAGAAGCTTTCCGCGTTCAATCCAATTCGAGCAGTCAGGAATCAGCCTCACAATAAATTGGCAACACGTCAACTGATGCCACTAGGGTGAAGCAAAATCGTTCCTTGTTTTCAAATGTGCTATGACCGTCCAGCTTAAGCTTCAAGCAGATGTTTAAAATCAATAATAACATTAAAATCAAAATAATAAATCCAGTCCAACAAAAATCACAAATCAATCGTGAACTTCATCGTCGAATTTTCCGAATAACATTGAGCAACGAGCGGGACTCCTTCAATGGTTCTACGAAACTGTACAGATTCGGTCGAAACCGCAAGGAGTTCAATGAATTGGTTTTGAAAATCGTGTCTTCCACTCGCGATCATCACAGTGAGGCGCACGCGTTTACTAGAAGTCTCCACGGCCTTCCAATAGGCGACAATTTGCTTCAGACAATCCATTTCCAGACTGGCAAAGTAACACGTAAGCGCCTCAAAGTTAGGACGGCACGCAAAAGCGACAATTTCGTCCTTTAGTTCGAGCGGAGTGGGAAGACCATTTTCCGTAAAAGTCAGACTTTTCAATTCTCCCGACTTGAGGTGGTATTTCAAATAATTCTCAGTCGCAGGACAGTAGGACAGCGTCAACGAACTATGCTTGAATCCAGCCTTCATGAATTCATCCAGCAAATCCTCCAGTTCACCATCTGCACCATTCGACGCTTCTTTGTAGACATCAATCGCCTCAAAATCGAAACGAGACAAAAATCGAATAAATTCGGGTAAATTGGGGATGCGGTTTACGGTCGGAAGACGGTTTGTAGCGGTAATTGTGAGTTTCTTAATGCGCACAAAGCGGTCATCCACATTCTCAAAGATCAGGTTTTTGCCGGCGTCGTAGCTGATGCATCCATTCGCACTTAGAATAATATTCATGGTGAACTGTTTAATCTTGGTTGCGTAGACTCGTGCGACTTCTGTCCAGAGAGTCGATTGTATGTACCACTCATTGGATAATAGATTATGGAATTTGTGAACGTCATTGAAAGGAAGTTTGGTGAAGACGCGATCAATGAATTCATAAGGAACGCCGTCCATCTGCAACAACAAAAAGGTCCAACTTACAAAAAAATCAGACATGACTCGCGCGAAGAGCATCAAAGTTAGCCTCTAGTAGAGCTTAAGAGTCTGGTTTTGGACAACTCGAGTAAAAATATCAATTTCAAGAAAAAATTTAATATTACAAACAGCGCCAGCAACTGATCAACACAAGTGTTTTTGTGGTAAAGATGATTGATCTGTTATTCTAGGAAATGTTGCTCGTTCAGACAGCGAGTCGGAGGTTGTTTTGCTTTCAATTGCACTGTAGTTCAAGGTCGGGAAGCGGCATTTCAGCTGGGACGCCAAAAATAGGCTGTCCACAACATAATCGAGAGAGGGATTTCATAACATAAATCAAGGCTCTTGGTTGTTCTTAAGGTAAAGAATGTCAAATTGCATAAACCTGGGACTCAACACAGTTTAAAACTGCGTTTCTCTGCCACATTGTTTTTAAGGTTTAATAGTTCAACTTTTGTTTGAAAGAAGGAGAGAACCGTCATGTTTAAGGAAGACGTTTTGTGTGTAGAGCTCGTTTTACTCAGTCGTAAAACATTTCAAGCGAGACAACATGAATCAGTTTTGCCGTTGTGATTTCTTCTAATTTGGAAGATTTGTGAGCGGAGATGCACTTTTCCATGGCAGTCAACAAAACGGCCGCTGTTGCTATGCAGCTTGTGCTTTGCTTGAAAAGGCTTTTTTGAAGGTTGTTCCTCGATATCTTGAATTCGATATTTGCTCTACTTTCTTGTCTTAATTCTCTTCTTTTCCTCTTGCAGATGGACCAGATTCCCTCAGAGTTTGTTGATAAAGTTCTAACTCAACTGGACTACGGCGACATCAAGAATGTGACTCTGAAATCGAATCTTTGGAACGAGCGTGCTAGTGCTCATTTGAAACAACGCAGCTGTCTGAGAATCTACGTCTATGCAAATAGAAATGGTCTCAAATACGCTATTACCAGCTGGGACAACATTTTTGGGTTTACTATCAATGAAATGCGCGCAATGGATCACCGAGTTCTACGAATACTTCAATTTTCGGTTCATCGCCTTCTTGGTGAAGTTGAGAAGAAGTTTGATGGTGTGCTTAACTACTTTCCTATTGACCAACTCCCTCATTTGCTTGCGTTTGTCTGTCGTTTTCATCTGAACAGAGTTACGATTGATTTACCACCGTCGGCTGGAACCCTACAAGATCATATTATTGGTCAATTGCACGCGAATAAGCTCCAAACGAAACTTTTGGAGCTTTCGCATTCTACTTGCACCGAGGCGTACGTCAAGGTTCTGAAGATGTGCGTAAAAACGACGACCAAGGTGATGCTTGTCGGTGATGGCTGGCCTTCTGGATACTTGAAGAGCATTCGCGGAATCACTCACCAGGATCGTCAAAAATATTTTCAGAAAAAATTGTTTATCTGGGCAATTTCACTTTGCGTTTTATACTTTTCTTGGATTCTGTTGAGTGTTTGTATGTCACCGGATCTCAATTAGTTTGAGGTATCTAAATTAACTGGTCAAATGTGTGATTAGTAAGCATTATGTCTCGTGTATCGAAGTGGATCATTGGTTTCCGGCCACAATTTCAATGTTTGACTGTTCTTGATTATTTGAAGCTAGTTGTCGCTTACTGGAAACTAATGAACGAAATGAAATTAAGAGTTTCAAAACATCAGGAAGTTAAAACACAAGTCACAGTCACAAGTCAAGCACACAGGGATTTTCAGAAAACAATTTGAGGTTGAGCAGCCAAAAGACTGTTCACCGACGGGTCGATTCAACTCAGACAAAGTCGTTATGCTATAAGCTGTTCCTGATTGCCACGAATTTACTATTCGCAATACTGTTAACAATTGGCTCTTTCCTTTAGCGGCTCAAAAGCGCATCTTTCTTTAATTTTGACCACTAAAACACAATTTATTCAGTTTTATTTTGCCGTTCCACACAAGCTCCGATGATTACTTCCACTCCTTTCCAGCTTTCTTCTGCTATTGGCTTTAGTTCCTCTTTAGCTAGCATGAAGCCTTGAGCTGAGTTTTACTGAGTTATGAGGTTCTATTTTCTATATGATAGCTTACCTGTTGGATCATTGTCAGGAGGCAATTCCAAGCAATACGAATACTTGACACCACCTTTCAATTTTGCCCAATCTTGAGAGCCACCGGACGACGGATCTAATGATATCATAATTTGAGACACAAATTTAGCGCTTACACTTTACAAGCTCAGTTGCAGTCCCAACTTGATACACATGACCAGAAGCGTTCCTCATGGCTTGAACTGCTTTTACTCCTACCCAGTGCTAGGAGCTATCTTAACAATTGATAATATATCTTGGAATTACCAGCTCGAGGAAATCAATAGGACGCGAAAGTAAGGTGTGTTGATAGGGATAAGCGAGTATTTGCGCAAATGAGTGAACAGTGATGAATCCATCAACCCTGCCTCGAAGCTCTGGAGACAGAATCTTGTCTCTAATCGATCTAAATTCAAAGTTACGTGCGCTTAACGGAATAAATTGAACTTGCCTTGATTCTGGCTCACTAAAAGGCTCTGACCCCTTGAAAATCCACATGGGTCAGCTGATGCTCCAGCAACTAAAACACAGTAAATCAAGTAATCTAATGAAGCGTACCTCCCCAAAACGAGTCAAAATTACGGTTCAAATCAACTCCTTGACAGCACTTCTCGGTCTCACTGCAAGACTCAGGTCCCAGGTTCTTTCGCCACAATCTTCGATCAACCGAAGATCGTGAGTATTCATAGCCATCTGGATTTGCAACCGGAATTATGTAAAAGTCGAGACTGTCAGTGAGTCGTCGTTGTTGTTCAGAGAGCAGCTGATCAATGTAGTACATAACTGCATGGATTGCCACCCATTCTCTTGCATGCATCCCGCCGTCAATCCAGAATGCTCGCTTTTTGAAATTTTGAGGTCTACCAATCTGCAACAAAATTCAAGCATTGAATATGAAAATGACGGTGTCAAGTGACTTAAACAAACAAGATAATGATAGTTTGACGTTGATGCCAGCTGTGAAGCCTAGCAGGACTTTAACTTTGACTTAAACACTCAAACTGAGCATCGCGTAAAGCTCATGAAAGTAGAGACATTATGACCTTCCAATACCTTCCAATTTAAGACGTTTGGTCACTTGGTTCAATGACATGCTCCGTGGAGATCAAGTTGTTGCTGATCAAATCAGAATCACACTGGCCGCTGTATTGCGGCAGTGCTGGCGTCTAGATCATTCGCTTTAGATCAACTCACCTTTATTCCAATAATCTCTCTGTTTTTGTGCGTGTTTCCTAACACAAATGTCTCCGCCATATCGGCTTGTTGAGCAGCGAGTTCGTGCAGCTTGTTCACTATAGACTGGTACGAATTGTGTTTTCCTAAAATAACACAAAATGACGTTTTACCATGGATTTATTCTACCAAATTCGAATTCATCGTCCTCTACCCAATACAATTTGTTCATCTCGTTTGTCAGGACAGCGTTCCATGCTTTAAAACTGTAGGATAGTCTAGAGTAAGAAGCTCATGTTCATCACATTAACCAGCAAACGGTCTCACCTGTCGAGTTCATAAGGAATTCCACTCGCTTGAGTATTCAAAAATCGAACTAAAGGGTCCCTCTGATTAGACTTCACAACTAGTTGAAATGAATTGAAGTGTCTTTCGGACGTGTCCGACGAAATTTCCATAAATTGGAGATCAAAGAAGGCTTCTCTGCGTAGTGCTGATATGAGCTTTTGTTGGCTCTCCGTTTTCGGCATAATCCTGATGATTGAATAGGTTCTTTCTAACCCAAAATACGCGACAGTAAGCAGCAGTCCAATTGTAACAAAAACAATAAGAACGTTTAGAAGAGGTCTGATCGGCATTGTGGCTGGACTGCTTGAACAGTGAACGTGTGACTCGTTTTTATGCATCTATTTTTGGATGGCCAGCTACCGCCAGCCACGTTTAATCTAATGGAAACGAGTTTCACAAAAGTCGTGATCTTTATGGCGACTTTTAGGGGATTGCCAATATGTTTGGTATGACCGTCATGCAGATTTGTCATGTAGCGTATGTAATAACAACTAAATATAGCGCTTTAGCGCTATAGCGGTAATTGTCAATTTAAACATCATTTGTTTCAAAGAGTATGGTTTTTAGAGAGAATTTGCGCGCCGCTATATCGGCTCGAGAACGTTTTAGCGCCAGGAAGTTCAACGCGAGGTCGACTTTAGAATATCATGACTAGTATTTCCCAGGAAGGAAATCCTTGCGATCAACAATCGATGAAGACGTTGCCAAACAGATGCTGACTGCCACGTGATTTTTAATTGCCTCTTCCTATAAACGAAACGCATTTGCTTCTTTACTTGGCGTCTGACCATAGTGTAGAAATTGTTTCATTTGATGTCCATGTTTCACTTCGATCTTTATATCACTGAGCAAGGTCTCAAATAAGGATAGAGTCTTTTGTGACTTTGACCGAATTCAAGCAACTAGATCATTGTTTCAATCAAATTTCTACAATTACCATGCGACCCTACAATGAAACTGATGACACGATGAACGAGATCCATATTAACGATCAACCGGAATTCGTCGCTTTGCTATCTTCGTTTTGATTAGACCGTGTAGTGGCAACTTGAGAATTGGCGCTCTCAGCGACTCTAACCGTTGAGAACAGCGCGGCGCACGCAAAATTTTGGCGAAAAAATGTTTTTCTGGCAGTTACTCAACAGAAATTTGTGTTCTTTGTTTTGCGTTCCGTTTCTAGGTAAAACGGGGTCGGGAACAACTCTCCTTGCATCAAAATCAATCAAAAATGCTAAAAATCACTCGATTCGGCAACTGCGCTCGTTCAGAACATAGTATGTTTATTTGATGTGCATTTCAGATGAACAATGTGCCGTACGACTTTGCGGACAAGGTGCTCACTCAAATGGACGACGATATTTACAGAGTTCGCTTTGCGTCGCCTTTGTGGGATGAAGCTGCACGTGTTCACAGGAAAAAACGTCGCGAGTTTCACTTCTATCTTTCAATCACTGAGCAAGGCCTCAAATACGTGATTAAACACTCTGGTCATCCTTGGGCGCGTGTGACTTTGACCGAATTCAAGCAATTGGATCATCGTTTCGATCAAATTTCTACGATTTCTCTGCGACCCTACAATGAAACTGATGAGACGATGAACGAGATCCGCATTAACGATCAACCGGAATTCGTCGCTTTGCTATCTTCGTTTCGATTAGAACGTGTCGTTATCAGGCGAGATGAAGTGTTCGAAGACCGCCAACAACAGTTACTGGACTTGTTCTCAAAGTGTGACCTCCAAACTCAATGCTTGGACATTTGCTGTTCGCCCGGAACAGAGAATTTCATGAAAATTCAACTAGCATCTATGGCCAACTCCGCTCACCCGCAACGACAATTTACCGGCTATGAATTATCAAGTTTGTACCAAGAAATGCTTTCATGGAGAGCAACAGAGCACGGATGGAAACGCTTAAACCTGTGGAGTGATTCAATAGGAACATATTGGCTCGATGTTGAACTTTTTGGGGGTAATTATGTTCTAAACTGTGATTATGAAGACAGATATGAAGCCAAAAAATTGTCTCAAAGACGAATAGTTTCATGGAGAGTGAGAAATCGTCACCGCTTTGAGCCCAACTTGGTAATTCTCACACTGTTTGTTCTGCCTATTGTCGCCTATTACTTGAGATTTTTGAAATATCTGTATTAAATCCGGTTCTGTCTTGTTTTATTAAATTAATCAGCTACAATATGCTCTATTGTGATTAGTTGCATCTTAAATAAAGAAATCTTTTCTTTTGCTTGTCTTTTGATCAAATACACACAAGCATCGACAAAACTCTGCAACCATCGACAAAACGCTGTTCAGGTCTGAGCACCACTTTGGGCCACTTTCCCTTGTTGTGCAATTGTATGGACTGAATTGATGCTTTCTTGACAGCGCAAGGGCAACTCGTTGTTGTTGAAACCTATGCTGGCGTCAGAATCTCACACAAAATCAGAAATCCGCAGATTCCTCAAAACATTGTCATGAATTGAGGTCGGTTGGTTAGAGTTTTTGCAACTTAGAGTTCTTACGTTTATTAATGCTAAACAGTTGATAAATACAATATTGAGACCATATTTCTAAGCTTATTTAGCTAAATCTACATCAAGAAACGCTCAAGGAGAGAGATACGAACTGAAGGGACTGTGAAAGCGGACTTGAGACCAAATTGCAGAACATCAAAACCACCAAAACCACAGCATGAGACCAGTAGACGATAGTTGCCAATTTCTTCAGTAAACTGAGGCGGATACCGCTCCGGAACCTCCGTCAACCAAGAACCAAGTTGGTCGGATAGGCAGCGGCCTGGACGTAGAGTAATCTCGGACGTGTTCCACGGAGTTTCCGTTGCTCGCCAGTAAGTGACGATTCGCTTCAAGCAATCCATATCCAAGCAGTTGAAGGCGCATTCCAAATAACGCAGCTTTGGACGACAAGCGAACGCTACAATGTCGTCTTTGAGTCTCAACGGAAAATCACCGTTCAAATCGAGATGTGTCAGCTCTTCTGATTTGAGCTGATTTTCGAGAAACTGCTCAGCTCCACAAAAGTACGATAATTGCAGTAGATTCGTTCGCAGTCCATGTTTCACACATTCGTCCATCAATAGCTGACTAGGATGCGCCAATGTAATGCGTAGATCGTTCATAGTGAAGCGAGAGACGAATTCAAGAAGTTTGGACAGATCCTCGACTGGATGCAGGCGGTGATCAGAGCCTTCGTAGATCCTCAACGTCTTGAATCGAATAAAGCGGTCGTCCTCGTCGAGAAGCTCTTCCAGGGTCACACTACGGTGCGATGTGCATTTGTAGTGAAGTCCACTGCTCGCGTAGATTATCTCGAGATGAAAGACTTCCAACTTTCTCTTGTAGGTCCGAGCGGCGTCCATCCACAGAGGCGCTTTAGCTTTAATGGTTTTGTGATCTGTTTCATCTAGTTTGGTGAAGACGCGATCGATGAAGTCATAGGGAATTGCGTCCATCTGAAACTGAACGCACAGTTATTATTTAAGATGTCTGAACTTGAAATCCAAACAGAAAACCAGTTCTGAAGCGCGCACGCGCCAAACTCAAACCATCAATCATTGTACGCCAGTTCGCAACAGTCTGTGGAAAGGTCAATCAAGAATACGATCGCCGACGACTGATTGTTCCGCTTGCAGGCCTAAACAAACATCAAGGCGCAAATCGTAGTGCTTAGACGTCAACATTGCGCTCAATAAACAAGCTGCACAGACCAAAGAACACCCAAAACCGATAAGAGCTGTGCTATCAGTAAACCATAGGCTATCAATAAAACCACACGTGTGGACACACCGCCACCCACTGCAAACATAAACCGAGAATTGCTGAAATGCTGGCACAAAGCTCGTTTGTCTCGCGCCGTTTTTCATTTAATCCAAATCCCACAATCGATTGCTGCACATACAACCTTATTCGGAACGCTCACATGTTCGGCTACTGCCTTCCCCAAGGTATAGTTGCTCTCTGGAATAATCTGAGCCCTGCGGAGAATAGTTCTCAAAGAATGCGAGCTTCGATAAGTCATTCCGCCGCTGTTTTCGATACGACATGAACTGCCCGCTGGGGCTAAAATTATCAGACTGTAAAGAAGGAGATCAGATTCTCACCACTCAACTGGTGAAACCAACAAACGAGCTAGAAACTTTTTTTTATCATACCAGAATTGCCACATACAATGCCACCAGGAAATTCTGATGAAATCTGTGAAATGCCTGACCAAATACGAGACGCGTAGCTTGTTGACTATGGCAAAATGTGAGAAAAGTTCACACGGTCAGCTTTGTTTTCCGTTTATTGAAAGGAGCCAAAAGAGAATTCAAAGAGAGGGTAGTCAAGATTACAAGTCACAAGAAGGCAAAAATTTTCATTTCTTCAACTTGGCGCGGAGCTTTTGTCGAAGGCAATAGACACAAGCGACTTTCTCCGAAAGCGGCGCTTTAACAGCGATCGTTTGGAGGTCGTTTGGGGTCAGTTTAGTGAAACACGATCGACGAAATCATAAGGAACGGAGTAAATCTGAAAAAAAATCTCATTTTAACACAACTATGATTATTATGTCAAGCAGATAGATGAGACCGCAGAAGGTTTTCATCAATGTCACTTACTAAATTGACTGTCGTTCACGCTTAGGAACCGTTAAATACGGACAAATAGTAAACATTTCATTTAGATGAAAATTTTTGTTTAACGAGTTCTTTGTTCAAAAACAAATCATAGTTATGATGCTCTAGCACAGACCAAAGAACACCCAAATCAATCAACAAGTCAATTATCAGCAATACAACACGCTCAGATGCCACTTACTGCATACCCAAACATAGAGTAGTAGAAACGATAACTCAAAGTCGCGTTTGTCTCGTCGTTATTCTTTTAATTCAAATCCTACAAATGATTGCGGTATTGAAACTTATTTGGAGCAGCTAATACATTCGGCTAATGGTATTTGCTTCAAAAGAGTCGGAGCTTCAAGGACTTACGTAACCTGAGTTTTACTCGTGCGAGTTGTGGCTCAGATTATTCGCAAGGCCAAGACTTTTCTGGAGTACCATTGACGTACCAGTTCAAAAGTTCAGTTCTGCGCCAATGACGTTTTAAGTTTATTGAGGAGAGCTAGAAAAAAACTCGAACAGAACATGGTTATCGCGACATAAAACTCTAAGGCAAAATTGTCCATTTCGCTCTTCAAATTGACGCGGGGCGCTTTTACAAGGCACCGAATTTCCAGTTCTCTTATCGATTCGCGTTTCAAAAATCCAAGGCAGCCATGTAGCAAATTTGGAATTCAGCTGTTTTCTCGTTTTCAGGCTCAAGGTTGCTTTGCTCCACGGGGATTCCATTGCTTTCCAGTAAGCGACAATTCTTTTCAAGCAATCCATGTCCATACACGTGAAATTACAGTGCAAAAATTGGAACGTTGGGCGACAAACGAACGATTCGAAGTCGCTCATGAGTTCAGGTCCGATATCACCTTGAATATCCAGACGGCTGAGCTCATCTGAATGCAGCTGGCATTTCAAAAACTCTTCTGATTCACGGCAATGGAGTAATTGAAGAGATCTTATCCTCAGCGAGCTGTCGACGCATGCATCCATTAGACCCTGGTGAGTCTCCGCAGATAACAAATATAAATTCATGTCTTCGACGGGAAAGCGAGAAATAAATTGAATAAGTTTGGGTAGATCCTCGACGTAATGCCCGTGGTCGACAGCTATTACACCGAAGACTCGAAGCTGGTCGATTCTAATGAAACGATCGTCTAAAGTAGCCATCTCCTGCAAGGTCCAATCACGCGACGATTTGAACGATATGAACTTGTATCTGCATCCATCTGGATTTAAAATAATTTCGACTTTGAAGAGTTCAACCTTCTTTTTGTAGACGCGAACGGCTTCCGCCCAGAGGGGAGCTTTAACAGTCGAGCGTTCGATGCTCGATTGCGCTCAGTTTGGTGAAGACACGATCGATGAAGTCATAGGGAACGGTGTCCATCTGAAACGAGCCTATTTTTGGCACAATCATGATTAAGCCGAGCAGACAAGGCCGCACATCGTTACAAGCAATGTCGCAATTGTGGAAAAATACTTCACGCATCGAAACTTTAAAATACAGACAGATAATAGACTAGTTGAATCAGTTGATTAATTGAATAATGGAGCAAGCTGCGCTTCAATTGTAATATGCAGAGTTTGCGTTAACAAATAGCTAAGAAATCAATGAATTGGATAGAGCATCTGGAGCTAATAATTTTGCGCTAAAACAGATTCCTTTTGCTTCGGTTGATTGGTTATCTGTTAGCGACAAATCACATACAACCGTTGATTTTGTGAAAGCGAAACAAATTGGAAAGTTCGAACGTTCGTTTCGTTCACACAGCAAGCATTTACCAGTTGCTTTCGCTTCAGACAGATGCATTTAAACAAAATATAGCTGGTTTTCGGGATGAGACAACATATGGTTTTGATTTGTATTTGTGAGCAACGCAAACACAAAGAGCAACTCAAGGTTGGTGTAAAGGATAGCTACTTTGAATGTAGGGCTTGAACTACTCAACAATCAAAGTTTTCCTATCTATTCTCGGTGGTTTGATTACTTTAGTTTAGCGGAAAACACTAGAAAACACTTTGAAGAACAGAATTTATGCGACATTTTCGGATAAAATTACAGGAAGGATATTTATATGCTCTCCGGACATGTAGCTATGATTTTCAATGCTAAACTGGTAAACCCTTCATCATCGTGAGGTGCTTCTCAAGACCTCTAACCACAACCGAGCACATTTAAGCCTGCTGAATCGGGATTGAGTACATGTATACATAGCTACTTGCAAGATCTAGTTAATACGTTTATTCTAGAGTGCCTGACCGATAGTCCTTGCCTACCGGACGCATGCGCTGTCTCGATGGCATATGAGTTCTAAAAAGAACATGCTACTAACTATACTGTTTTTTGGAATTAATAACAATATTTTTAACGGATGTTTCAATGACTGCGCTCTTTTACTACAAGATAGTAAGTAAACGCAATCCACTTCACATCTGGTTAAGCTGTTTCAAACAGCCAATGTCATGATTCATGTACGCATTCATTTAACCAGCTGTTTTCCGGTAAACCAATGCAAACATGAAGCAGACAGAATAAAAGAGAAACTAGAAAGCTTGTTGAGCAGTTCGAGTACCACAATGAACGTCTTGATCGTCTTCGTCCTTTGCACTGTTCTCCTCGCTGTTGGAGCAGAACAATCCTGGCGTGAGAGTAAAAATTTCCATTTCCATTTCAAAGTTTATTTCAGGATGCATTGACGGTCGTTGCCCAAACCACTACAACTGCGTCAATGATAAGTGCATTCCTGTGGACTATTCGAAGTTCGGCCCCTTGCGACGACATCTACTCTGTTTGTCCTGGATCAGTGAAGCTATGCGATCCTCAGAACTACCTTTCCAAGTCAATTCGCGCGGTTTGTCCGCATACCTGCAAAGTCTGCGAATCCAACCCTGCACTCTCGCATTTTCTTACTGAAAAAATGTACTGATCAGTTGTTGTTAACTTGCTATTCCAACAAATTGTTCATCAGAATAATTTAAGCTAAAAACACAAACATCATGGTTGCGCAGTATGCAGCTGAATCGAGACTTTAAAATACAAAAACGTCAAGCGCATAAACTTCTGACAGTACGTTTGGCTTGACGTTGTACATGATACTGCGTCTACAAACTATATAGCGCAGCTAAGCTTAGCTTATGCAATCTTCTGTAATCTGTTTCCAATATTCGGCATCTGCTTGATATTTCAGACGTTAGTAGCTAGCGTTTGTTAGCTTGAGAAAAGCCGTTAGTTTGAATGATGCTCAGCTTAGGTAGGAACTGGCATCCAGTGTCCGGTACCAACCATCTTACATTCGCTAATAAGGATGGCTTCTGATAGTTCAGACTCATTTATCGATTTCAATTGGAGCCACTAGAAAAGAAAGCTAATACAACGGTTATATGTATTCATTTTTTGAACAGATCTACAATGAACCAACTAAAAAAACTCAAATTGAGTATAATCAAAGTAGCAGGTCACCCGAACACGAAAATCTCCATTCATTTCTTCAAATCGACGCGGAGCACTCGTAGAAGGCAGCCACGATGCAAATTCATTCCGCAAATCTAGTGTAGTCTTCACTTGCAGATGCGCCGGATCCCACGGATCGTCCAATTCCCTCCAGTAGGCGATGATCCGCTTCAAACAATCCATGTCCAAACACTCGTAGTTGCATTTCAAATACTTGAAATCGGTCGGCAGACGAACGCTTCAATTTTGCGCTTGAACTCATGAGGCCAATCAGAGCGAAGGTCGAGTTGCTGCAGTTCTTCTGCGTCCAGCAGGGTTTTGCAGAGATTCTCTGCGTCTTGGTGATGGAATAGCTTCAAATAAGTCGTTCTAAGTCCACATTTCACACATTCTTCAAGAAATTTCAGTCCAGACGAGTGCAATTCGACATCTTCGAGGTTAACAATCATTCCCTCAATGTTAAAGGTAGAGAGAAGTCCAATTAGCTTGTATAGTTCCGCTTCAGTTTGTCCAGAAAACGCCTTGCCCGCTAAAGCGCACATTTTTAGCGAGAAAATTCGAGTAAAACGACTATCCATTCGAATAAACTGCTCCAGAGTAATAAAACAGGCTCGCTGCTCCGATTTGATCGTGTACTCAACGCCATCGTTCATAAGTGAAATCAGAATTGAGAGATGTTCGGTCCTGCGCTCATAGACGCGACGGGCCTGAGCCCATAGGGGCGCTTGAAGATGGAGATTCTCGATGTTGGGAGGATTCCACATACAAACGGGTTTGTTGTTGAGTTTGGTAAAGACCCGGTCGATGAAGTCGTAGGGAATTTTGTCCATCTGAAATGCAAGAAGTGTATGAAGCAAGCACACGGCGCCCGGAGGTTAAAAGCCGACAGGTCGGTGATAGCAGACAGTGAAAGCAAATAAGTCAGAATGTCTGACTCTATCAGACAAGCTATTAGAAATGAACATCATAAAACTAGTAACTTAAGCAAGCGTGACAGTTGCGAGTGACCTTGCTGACCTTAAACCTGTTTTCATGGTCATCCTCTTCTGTCTGGTGTGTTGACCGCGTGCTCATTCATTTTCTTAACGCGCTTTCCTATTTTAGAGAAATAAGTTGGTAAAAAACCGGTTTGAATTAAGTTTTAAACCACAAATGTAAAACAAAGTGGTTGATATTTGTGAGAAGTCGCTAAACTCATACGAAACACGCGAATTGTGAATATCTAAAGTTGATTCTCAGCCCTAAAACTGCGAGCGTTAGACGCAGACAAAAGTCTGAACTGTAAACGCGTCGTCTGTCTGCGTCATTGTCATCATCAACTCTGAACTTTCGAACTGTATGCACTATGTCCATAGTTCAGTGAAAGTGCATACGTTCAGCTTGTAGCACTGATAACAGACAGTGAAACAAATATACGAGTCAGACAAACAAAACAAGAGAAGTGAAACCATAAGAACAATGACACAAGCAATCGAATAACTGTAAGTGATCTCGCCGCCTTAAACCTGTTTTCATGGTCACTCTCTTCTGTCTGAATTGAGTCTGACCTCTGTGCACTTCCATTCCTTAACGCGCTTTCCTATTTTAGGTGAAATAAGTTGGTAAAAAACAGTTTTAGATAATTTTAAACCATAAATGTCATAAACAAAGTGGTTGAGACTGTGAGGTGAGAAGCTGGAATATAACTCATATGAAACACGTGAATCTAAGTTTGATCACCATGACAGCCAAGAATGAGAGCGACAGACGCAGACAAAAGTTTGAAATGAAAATGTGCGTCTTTATGCGTCAACTCTCATCATCACCTCAAACTTTCGTTGATGCGTATATGTCCGCAAAGTTCTTGGAAAATGCATACGTTCGGCTTGTTGCAGCAAAGTGGCAGCAACCTATTGCTTCACCCCCAAAGAGGTGCTATGCCAGATGTGAAAATCAACGCATGTCCACTTTATTGATCGCCATTTCTCTAGTATTACTTCACAATTCTATTCGTCTATTATCTTCTCACAATGCAAGTTACATTCACGTTTATCACATTCAATCGTTAACACAAAATTACCAATTTTTTCTTCAAACACAGTAAAAATTTCTGTCTTCTTCTTTGACAGAGTCATCCATGAAGCAAATTCATCGTGAAAATTACGTCCTGGCACCGTATAGATGTGCCATTCTGTCTTCGGTTTGACTACTTTCCAGTAGTCTACAATTCTTTTGAAGTCTTCCATACCAAAGCATTCAGATTCGATCATTAGACCTTTGAAATTTCGCCGGTAAACAAAAGCTTCCGCAACGTCCTTTAGGCCATTGCCATGCAAACAGGTGGTGTTAAAGCTCTCCAATTCTCCACTTTTCAATTGCTTCCTAGCAAACTCTGTTCCATCAGGAAAGCCGTCGATGAACAACTGTGAAGTTCTGAATTCAGTGGCGACGAATTTGTCCTGGAAATCTTTCGGCGATTCCTCAAAGCGCAGAATAAACAGCTGGGTTAAATTGAAGCTTGCGACGTATTCAAGTAGATCAAGCAGCCTTGTAGTCGCAAGTTTGGTAAGCAAATCAACAGTGCCAGTTTCTTTAATAATAAAAGAGTCAACTCGCTTGAATCGAGGATCCCATTGTAGCGCTTCATCCAATGTGATCGCCGTTTGTTCATCGGTTGATTCGTGTATTTTATAGAAGAGTTCGTCACTTTCGCTGTCAAAACAAACAAACACGACGTGTAATGTCAGTTTCTTGTTGTAGACACGATGAGCTTCTTTCCAAATAGGCGAATCGACGTTTAATGAGCGAATATCATCGTCATTCAGTTTAGTGAAGACACGATCAACGAAATCGTAGGGAAGATTGTTCATCTGCAATGATAGACTCGTGAATAGGCGCCAAAACGTCAAATTAAAGCAATAGTACGATCTACACTTGCTGTTGCAACAATTTCCATTTACCGCACACAGCGCAACTAACAATGAGGTCAATGGTAAGCCCGAGTTGATTAATTGGCTAGCCGCACACTGTTGAAATCGTCACATTCTTCAACAAAACTGAATTAACATCTTTTACTTATCGCCTCAACGTTCAATTTACACGCAAAATGGTTACATTTGATGGTTAGCATAAAATTTCCGATTTCTTCCCGTATACAACTGGTATCTTGTTCCCCATCAGGCGGAGTCATCCAAGTAACAAAATCCTTGTGCATGTTTCGACCTGGCTCCGTTCGTATCCAGCATTCTCTGTTCGGTTTGACTTCCCTCCAGTAAGTAATGATTTGCTTGAAATTTTCAATGTCGAAACAATCAAAATTGCAGTCGAGATCAACGAAATTCGGTCGACAAACGAAGGCTTCAGCATCGTCCTGTAGATCATCGCCACAGAAACAGTAGGCAAATACTTTTTCCAAATCTGGAGCTCTCAACTGCTTTCGTAGGAACTCCTCGCCACCCTCCAGGAAATGGTCAATGTGTAGTTCTCTAGTTCTGAAGTCGGTCTCTGCGATTGTGTGTTGAAATTGTGCGGACGCATCCTCCAGCTCTTGTAGTTCCAGTCTAGTCAAGTTGAAGCTGGAGACGTATTCAAGTAGCTCATGTAGTCTATCAGCAGGAAGATCAGTCAGAAGCTCATCAGGATCTATTTTCTGAACAGAGAACGTAGCAACTCGTTTGAATCGAGAATCCAACTTCAACGCTTCATCGAGTGTAATGCTGATTTCTTCCAATCCTTCGGTGAATCTGCAGATCTCATAGCTCAATCCATCGTCATTTTTGCCAGCAAAACGAAGAGTCACATCATAGCATTCGAGCTTCTCACTGTGCACACGTCCAGCTTCTTTCCAAATTGGCGATTGGAAGTCGACTGCGGAAAGATGGTAGCTGTCGAATTTTGTGAAGACGCGATCAGCGAATTCGTAAGGAAGGTCGTCCATCTGAAACGTTAAGGATTAGGGATCAACGTGCTAGAGTACTTAAAATAAATAAGAACACGCAAAAAATGTGCTATCAACAACCTCTGCAACAACTCGTTCATAACAAGTACCACACACGTAGAAATCACAATAAATAGTGTGGACAAGGAGCGTAAGGCGTTGACTCTAGTAGTTCATAGCAGTCATAAGAATTAATAGTACAGCTGTCAAATTCAGTAAATGATTTCTTGAATTCTAGGAACGTGTTACATTCAATTGCAATGTTGATTTTATTTCGCTTACCTTGCACTTTGAAGTTCCGCTGCAAATAATAAAAAAATCAACGTCACTCCACCGCCAAATCAGAATTATTAGTTCGTAGAAGTAGCAGAAGTTGAACGTTAATCGTCAGTAAGCATCCGTTAAGCGCATTAGGCACATTCGATGATTTTCATAAATCGTCTTTTTCTGAAGACATCGTACGTGCGATAACATGTACCGCACAAGTAGCTGACATATTCAGTTAATGATTGCTTGAATTCTAGAAACGTCATACATTCAATCGCAATGTCAATATTATTTCAGTTACCGTGCACTTTGAAATTCCACTCCAAATAATTTTGTTATTGAAAGATCTGGTACTCCACCGCCAAATCAGAATAGTTAGATGGTAAATTCATAAGATTAGAACATTGAAGGATGTAAATGCAGCTGGCACATTTGCCGATCTCCAGATGTCGCGTACTTCTGGAAACAATGTTCTGAAAAAAAGCCGTACGTTTAGTCGACAATTAACATTAATCGAATATACCTTTCAGTTCCAAAATATTTAAGTTCGACTTGGAGTTCAGCGAACTTGTGCAGGAGGAATTTATGCGATTTTGGCAATAGCACATTGACGTCCACCGCCAAATCAGAATGATTAATTTGTAGAAGTAGTAGAAGTTGAACATGTTAGCATCAGTTAAAAACATGCGGCACATTTGATGATCTGCATAAATCATGTTTTTCTGTAGACGTTGTATGCACGATTAATCAATCAATCAGAACATACCATTTAACTCGAAATGGAGTTCAACGCAGTTGTGCGATGAGATGCAAATAGCAATGTTTTCTTCCCAACTTTTTACGGAAGACAATCTGCAATTAAAAATTAAATGATTAGAAAAGACATATGCAAATAACCACCTTGTCACCAGCAACGCAATTCCTTTGAAAGTATCAAAACAAGCCGGCCTTCGAATAGATTAGTCTATAGCAGTAATCAGAGTTTACAGGGCATAGAGCACTTCAACGCAGTTGCTGGTTGTCAATTGTTAATCTGGAATTCTAGAGATAAAAATGAATTATTTTTTATAATAAAACAACCTCTTCAATAGCACACCATTGACGTCCAGCCAGTACCACACACCCCCAGTACCACACAAGTAGAAATCGGAAATAATCAGAAGAAGGAAATAAGGTTAATAAAAGTAATAGAGTTAAGAATTGAATAATGAATGCATCAGTGACGCGCAGTTCGCACTCTGCGCTGATCGCAGAGTTCGTTAATGTCTGAAAAAATCGAACGTTCAATCAAAGTGTTAACAGTGATTTAATGTACCTTTTAATTCCATTTTCAGCTCGCAGTAGACTGCATCGTAATCAACTAATAAGTTGAAAATGCCGATTCCATCGCAAAGCTTTGATCCACCTTCCGCTGTGCCACGCGGAGGCACCCATAAAGCGATCCTGTCGTTTTGGTTCCTCTTCCGCTTCACCCGAATTGTCCATTCTTTTTTGGGCTTCGCTGCCTTCCAGTATGCAACAATCCGCTTGAAATCGGCAATATCAAAACATTCAGAGTCGCATTCGAGTTTTTCAAAGTTTGGTTGACAAACAAAAGCTTCAAACTGGTCCTTTAGGTCGGCACATCGACGTCCAAAGCGACAAAAATTCAAAGCTTCCAACCCTGGATTGTTCAGCTGCTGTCGCAAAAATTCCTCTCCACCAGGAAAATAGTAAACAACGACTGTTTGGGCTCTGAAGTCGCTCGTCAGAATTCTCTTCTGTAAGCTCTTTGAGGCCTCCACAAGGGCGTAGAGAAGCAAACTGCTCAAATTGAAACTTGCGACATATTCGATAAGTTCGGGCACTCGCTCAACGGGAAGATCAATCAGCGGATCTGTACGGCGTCCTTCCTGCACATAGAACGTTTCGACTCGATGAAAGCGGGGATCCAATTGAAGCGCCTCATCCAATGTAATCTGTTTTCTGGAACCTTCTTGCGTGGTAATCTTGTAGCTGAATCTCTTATGGCCGGCGACAAATCGAAAAGCAACATTGTAGTGTTGAATTTTTGACTTGTAGACACGTTTGACTTCGCTCCAAATGGACGATTTAACTGCGATAGCAGACAATTCGTCCTCGGTGAGTTTGGTGAAGACGCGATCAACAAAGTCGTACGGAACGCCGTCCATCTGAAATAGGAAATGCGATTCAGAAGAGAAGACAAAAACACGCGCTTTCCCTCCCCGATATGGCCGTCTCCCATCGTCCAACAACAAACGCGTTTGCCTTATGCGTTGGAAAGTTCGCACGTTCGTATTCTGGATGAACGGACCTAACAAAATGTGGAAATATGTCCAAAACGACTTGAACGATGGATGAACATAGCAAAATGACGGATTAATTCGAAATACGAGCTTTTTCATTGATTTATCTCGCTGTTTTCCGACCAAATCGAAAAGTTATCTGTTAATCGCAGAAAAACGGGCAAGTTTACGATATATAAATTTACTTGTCTCTAGTAAATAGTAAGGCGGCTGGCTCGCTAACCAGCACAAAAACCGTCTCGATGGGATTTTAGTAAATCAAGCAGGCTTCTCTGGCAGTGATGACAGTGGCATTATTTCGATTAACCCAATTAACCAATCGAACTTGACCCTTAAAAGACACTGAACACTTAATTTTGAATACTTCAATAGCGTTCCATGACTGTTAAAATTACATTTTATTTCTAAACGACAACGTACAAAGTCTGTCTTCACACTCAATCATTAAAATGCAGTTTCCAATTTCTTCAGTAAATTGAGCTCCTTTACAATCGTTGCTCGTTGGAGTCATCCATGAAGCAAACTCCTCGTACAAGTTTTTCTTCGTTGCCAAGCGGATAGACTGTGCTCTTCTTGGTTTCGCCGCTCTCCAAGAAGCAATGATGCTTTTGAAGTTTTGAACGTCGATACACTCGGCATCGAAATAGAAGATCCTGAAGTTTTGTCGGCAAACGAACGGTTCAAAGTCTGCTTTCAAATCAACATCACAGGAACCACAGCCGGTCAGTGATTCGAGCTCATCGTTCCTTAGTTGTTTCCTCAGAAATTCTTCTCCGCCCGGAAACCAATTCACAATACGTAGACTTTCAGTTCTCAAGTCGCTTTCACACATTCGTTTCTGCAAATTTGTCGAAGCTTTGTCAAGGTTAGCCAATACCGTGCTGGTCAAATTGAATTTTGTCACATAATCCAGTAGATCAGCGAGCGACTCATCAGCAGCAGCAATAATGCTGTGTCGCTCTCCTTCTGTGGAGACATACAGAGTGCAAACTTGTTTGAATCGCGAATCCCAGTGCAGCGCTTCGTTCAACGTAAACTGACGGTGTTGAGCAGTGTCACAGATCGTAAAGCTGAATCGATCACTATTGGTACCCAAACAAAGGCTGACGTAATAGAACTGAATTCTCTCTTTGTAGACACGGGCGACTTCTTTCCAGATTGGCGTTTCAACGGAAACGGTATGAACGGTGTCAGCGTTGAGTTTAGAGAACACGCGATCGACAAATTCGTACGGAATTTTATCCATTTCCTGAAACTAATGAGAATGCATTTGCAAACAACATGACACGCGATAGAAAAACAAGAAATACATATGCCTTTTGAGTCATGGAAACTGGCAATTTGTTTGGAAAGTTCGCACGTTCGCTCATCCTATTGTTTGAATAATGGCTATGTCAATGTTAACCGAGCTTGGTTACGAGTCCGCTCATTGATTACTATTCGGAGCGAGACAAGCTGTGAGCTGGCTTTAGTCCGTGATATCACTTTAGCGCAAAATTGTTAGGAGTTGACAGATCTCACTTGCTCAGTGCGTCTTGGCTAGTTTTAAGCGTTACAGTATCACATGATGGCAAGCCTTATTATTCTAACATCATGTTGTTGGAAAACAGTTTTGAACTGTGTTTTCAGGCTTCGTTCTGGGTTAACCATACTGTAAACACCTTAGTGAAACAAGCGAGCTCGTTTTATACTCGAACCACAGTTGCATCACACGGAGCCTGCGGGCTTTGTCCTTGTTAGCAATCTCAAAGATATCTTGTCTAGACATAAATTCCTTGATCATTGTGTCAAAATTTTGCAACTATTACCGTGGCACAGAGAATCTATTCAAAACCCGTCTGCCTCACTGTCTGTGCCAACCTGTGCTGTGTCGATTTGAGGACTGTTTGGATGATTATAAAAAAGTCCAAAATATAAAAATGTAAAAATTTATTCATTTATCACTGCTTCCTTCCTCCGAGTTATCGTGAAACCATATGTTGCAATAGTTTGCAATATTACACTCAATCCACAATGTAAATTTTCCAATTTCATCACAAAATTCCGCTCCAATACTTGTAAGATGCTGAGTCATAAATCCGGCAAAATCCTTGACAAGTTTCTATTCAACTTAATCCGGATCGACTGCGCCTGAGCAGGTTTCGTCTTCATCCACGAAGCAAAGATTCTCTTCATAGCTGCCTTATCGAAACAATCAATTTCGCTATGCAATTGCTTGAAGTTTGGATGACAAACAAAGGCTTCCAAGTCGGCCTTTAATGGTTCGGGAGCAAAATCGTAAGCTCTCAACGAGTCAAGAACTCCATTTCCTAGCTGCTTCTTCAGGAATCCTTCTGCACCCGGAAAGCTGGTAATGCACAAAAATTCTGTTCGGAAGTTCGCGATCTTCGCGATTCGGTTCAGTAAAACTGTCGACGTTTTTTCAAAATCGTCGAGAAATACAGCCTTCAAATTGAAACGCGACACATAGTCTAGGAGCTCAGGTAGCCTATCAACAGCAAGAAGATGAGGCAACGGCCGGGTAGCTGACTCTACGTAGAACTCGTTCACTCGATTGAATCGGGCATCCAGCTGCAGCACATCTTCCAAAGTCAACGGCACATCTTCTTCTTTCTTTGAGTAAATTTTGTACCGGAGCTCTTGGTTTGTGAAACAAACAGAAACAGTATAATTCTGCAGTTTTGTGTTGTAGACACGTTTCACTTGGTTCCAAATGGGCGATTTCAAGCTTATAGTAGCAATATCGTCGGCTTTGAGCATCGTGAAAACGCGGTCAACAAAGTCGTACTGAACAGCGTCCATCTGAAAATGTAAGTTTACATCGAAAAGCATATGCTGCAGTACGACTGTCTGTCAAGATTAAAAAAAGCGTCATTGATCCAGTTCCAGACAAAATCAGACGAAAATAAAACAAAATCAGACAAAAATAAGATAAAATTCAGACAAAATCAGCCGATGATTAAAATCAGACAAAAATAAGATCAATTTCAGACAAAATCAGACGACGATTAAAATCAGACGAAAATTAGACAAAATCAGACAATAATCAACCAGGAGCCTTACAAAAGACTAATTGGTCATAAATCTTTTTTCTAGGCAGCCACAATACGCAAATAGATCGAAAATTCTGGAGGATCAACCACGGACAAAGTGCGATATCGACTCTAAGACCAAAATTTTGCAGATTGAAAGATAGATAACGCAGCAAGTGACGCCTTTCCCCCGACTAAAGCAAATGCACAAACAACTATCAAAACAAAAAGCCGCAGTGCTATAGGGTTTGCGACAGAGATGCAGAGGAGCGGTGGACGGCGAGCAAGAGGTAAACAAGGGTTTAGGAAGCCTTGACACGAATAGCCTAAAACTCACACAAAAGAGAGTTGTTACAAAGTGCAATAGTGCTGTACTTAAGTGTCAACTTACTCGCTTTTGCCATGCGCCTACGTTTTGTGTTCACACTATGTATGTGATGCAGGCCAAACTGAACTTAAAACGCTGGGAGAACGCAATGCTAAAGGGTTAGCGACAGAGATGAGCGGGAGGGAGCGGGGACGGCGAGCGGGTGGAAAACAGGGCTTCAGGAAGCCTTGACACGGATAGCGTAAAAATCACAAAGCAGAGTTGTTATATAGCGCGAATTTGCTGCCTATGCAGGCCAAACTGAAATTTCAACGCTGAAAATGCTATGGAAATGCTAGACGTGCATCAAATGCGTGACTTTAAAAAATAGTATCACAATTCTGTGTTTTCTGGATTGCTTCAGACCGTGTAAACACGGTTGATGTTGCGTGAATGACGTGAAAAGACCAAGAATTGTTTGTTTCGGCGCTTGTAGTGATAAAACATAGAACTGAATGATTGGTATTGCAAACGAGCTATCTTCTGATTGAGTGTAAATTCGAAAGTGGTAAAGTTTATGAGCATTGTTTGTGCCGCAGTCCGTTAACTCATCTTGTCTGAATTGATCCGAATTGATCCAAATTGTGCTAAATTTCAAATGTGTCAACGACAGAAACGGAATTTACCATTTCAGTCTGTATTGGATCAACTCAGTGCAACAGAGTGCAACGCACTGTCTTTCAGTCTGAATCGTTCAAACAATTTAGGAGTCTTAAAAAAATCGCTCAATCGCTTTTTAACCAATTTCTGTTCCGCCTCAATTTACGCCTCAATTGATCCGGCGAAGAGACCGATAGAGCAGAATGTAAACATTGAACGCGCGGCTATCATTGTAATCTATCCGAACCTATAAACAACGCACAAATACGGCAAACACTGGTGTGCCATTCGATCGATGCGCGCAGAAGATTATGCCGCTCTGACCGACTGACCGACCGACTGACATCAGGGCTTACTCGTTGCTGCTGCTGCTGCTAGCGTGTCGGTGACCCACTTTTTCACGCTCTTTTGTTTGTTTTTCGTATTACCACTAAATGTTTTATGCACTTCCAGATGGACAACGCTCCGTATGCGTTCGTCGACGCGGTGTTAACTCGGCTTGACAACTTTGAGGTGGACGAAATCAAGGAGCGCTTTCAATCGTCTTTATGGAAACGGACTGCTGCTGTACACAAGGAGAAGCGTCACATTTTTGGGCTTAATCTGAATGTGAGCGCCAAGCCTGATCTTCTCAAATACTCAATTGAACATTTTGGCAACCAGCATTTCAAAATCGATGATATTCTTCAAATGGATGGCCGCTATGTGCAATTTTCCGATCTTACAGTTGGCGCTCGCCTTTTCAATGAGGACGGCTTTAAAGACCTGGCCATTGAAAAGGTTCCCGACCTGATCAAATTCATTTCATGCTCATGTCCACAGCAAACCCTCAATCATATCATCATCAAGCCACCGGACGAGTTCACACAGCTAATAATAGAGCAACTGATGAAATACGACGTAAGAACGCTCAAATTGGAACTCTTCTACAGTTCTGGCCGTGAAGCATTCCTTCAGCATCTTCTACTAGCTCCGGAAGTGAGAAAAGTGACCTTGAAACATGCCTGGCCAGCCAGGATTCTACCCGATTTGGTCACCTTCATCTGCAGACCTCATTTTGAAGGATTGCTCGTGGATTCTCCGTATTTTGACGCTGCAAGCTTGAACCGAGTGATTGATTATTGGATGACTCTTGCTGAGTCGTGGGAAAGCGTGTGGATCAATGTGCCGACAAGAAAGAATTTGGGGGATGATTTTTCGAGCTGCATGAAATCAATCAAAAACTCGGATGGACGTAGAAGACGAATATTCCGGAAAGAAGAGAAAGCAGCTTATGTGGAAGTTACATGCTATGACGACAGATGTTATCTTGTTTTTGGTTTGATTTGTGTTTGTGAAAGGCGTGCTAACAGGATTAATAAGAGGAAATAAATCAATAAATATGTAATTATTGATTTTTATGTCAAACCTGTCTATTTTCTACTTTCTTCAACGTCAACTTGCTGACGAAATATAGGTCGCCTGAGTCAATGACTCTAACAATATGCATACGGTTTAATCAGCTCGTTAAGATGAAATTAGATTAATTGTCAGTTAAATAGAAGCGCTTTTCAGTGGATTCTGTTGATAAGTCATTGATTTATTGTCAAAAAACTGATCTTTCCGTTCATTTGTATCTCTAATTTTTCTACCTCAATTTGATAGGAAAATTCGGTCTTTGGAGGGTTTAACAGAGTGCTGCCGATCTAACGTTCACTCGTTAACCCGATTGTTAAGAATTAAATCAAGCAAAGTTTTATTTTTTATGCCTTGAACCCAGCAAACCGTGAAAATCAGCTTTAATTCAAGTGCCGTTGACGAAATTCTAAGATATGAGATCACGGTGCTCGTTTGAAACGAGCTGATAAGCGGTGGTATGATCCCTCAGAACCATTAGGACAGTCGCGAAAATCATCTTCGTGTGTGTTCTGTCTGTTGTTCACAGTGAAGGACATCAAAGAACTGCCACTATTCTTTTCGTTAGGATTTCGTCTTTGTTTTTCCAAGATCTTTGTTAAAAATTCAGTTAAAGCAATATATCTCGTTATCGAACACAATCAATTCAAACCAAAACATTAGCTTTCTTATTAGAATTTGTTAAGGAGACCAGGCAGAATTACGATCACAATAACAAGAACAAACAAGGCGGCCTTTAAGAACAACGGTCGACGAGCAAAAAGTGCAGAAGGCCATCCGTAAAAATGCACGCTTGGATAGTTTGGGCTCCTCGCCGCTATCACTGTGGGCATCAGGAAACCGAAATACGTCTGATCGTCGAAATATTCCAACGCTGAGAATTGGGGTTGCTTAATGAACGCCATCAGATCTTGCTTGAGTTCACGTGGCCATTTGCTATAGAGCGTTAGTGTTGTCAACTCTTCCATTTTTAGTTGATTCTTCAAGAATTCCAGCGATCCCATTGAATGACCGATGACTAGATGATTTGTTTGCAGGCCAAATTGAGTCAAATTCTCCATAATGAGCTTCTGGACTTTATGAAACTCTTGAGGAAACACAATCATTGTCCGTTTTAGACGAAAATGGCAGAGCAATTCGAAAAACTGAGGCAAATGGGACGCAAGCAGGTCGTAACATGTTCGCTCTTCAGTAACACGAGGAGAGATTCGATAAGCCGAGAATTCTCTGATCTGGTTGAAGCGGCAATCAAGCATGCGCACTTGATCAAAAGCGAAATGGTCGCGATGGTCCAAGGTCATGATTGAATACTTAATCCATCGCTTGACGCGAATAGATTCACTTTGAGATAACGGCGTTTCTTACGGTAAACGCGAGCACAAGCTGTCCACAGAGGTGAGTTGAGGCAGATCTTTTCAGTGCCAGAGTAATCAAAGTGAGTGAGGACTTTGTCGACTGAATTCATAGGGGAATATTGTCCATCTGAAAGAGAAATATTATTGAGGAAATCCACGTTTTACGAACCATAACGGCAGACACTGGAAATTGGCGATGTTGGGCCAAATAAGGCAGCAAGCATAGATGAGCAACAGCTGCCTAGCGACGTGATCTAGTCCGCTTACGTGTTGGAAAAGCACCTCTATCGTTTCGGGCATTTTAAGATAGTGACATGAGTGGAATTTGTATTTGACAAACTACAACCTACATTAGATAGCGCTACTTACTTGAGCAATTCAGTAACTAACAGCCATTTAGCGAAAAAATGCGGTTTTGAGTTGATACTTTAAGAGTTGCGACGATTTAGGTGAATTGATTTGAGAGCAATTTGAGTTATCGATGAATTCTTAGAGAAGATTGTTGGTAACATTGTTAACCAGCACTGCCAAAAAAAGACCAACAA
>MQUG01001110.1:0-29984 GCA_007213375.1 Steinernema feltiae | reverse complement strand
AAAATGGCAACTTTGCGCAATGAAAAAGACGAGCACATGGAAACCCCAGGGAGCTTGGGAGCGCAACAAGCTGAAAATTAGCCTTGGATATCTAATACCCTATTTTTGATCTCTAAATTTTGGGTTGGAGTTCGCAAAAGCCGCGGCGCAGTTGGGATTTAAGGTGACAAACACCGCAATGACGTTAACCCAACTTCAAATTGCCTCCAAAACTGCAGTTGTTCATAATAGAATAGGCCAGTTGACCGTTCAACAGGCACACAGTGGCTAAATTAACCTCCGTGCTAATTCAATTCAACCAGTGAGCATAATTCGTTAATCAAATGCGACAAACTTGTGGAATAAACTCCGCGCGTTGGGGAGGTGTTTTGTGTCCAGTGATGCCGACTCGACATTCGAACAACGTATCGAGAGCGAATAATTTTAGCTTGATGCGAGTATCTCAAAACATCTCAGTTGCGTGAACTAATGAGCTTTAAACAATGTCGCCTTTTACATCAAAATCCCAGAAAAAATTTAGCGTCATGATGTCGATTGTTTATCTCTTCTCAAGAGGCTAGACCTGACACTACAGACTGCTGTAGCCGTTGAATGGAGTATAGGCCACGTAGAAAATGTACAGATCGTAATGTTGTCACAATGGGAACAGCTGACGGATGATTGAAACGTGCAAACAGGCCGAACTGGCGATCAGAAATCTCATTTACCTTCTCCACCGAAGAGCAGTAAACAAATGCCAGAATAAACTAATTAAACTAAATTAAGCGAATCTGCTCAAATGAGGCTGTAATCTGAGGACTACAAACACTCTATATTGAAATAACACGAAACTACTGACAAACAAGCTGAATATCAAGTCTATCAGCTCTAACATTGACGCATGACAGCGTCTTCGATTGTTCGCTGCGATGACTTCAAGCAACGTCAAGCCAAGCCGGACAAACAATTCAACTAAATCATCTCAAATTTGTGCTCCGACAAGGAATGAAATTGAAGAAACAAACGCGGAAGTAACACAATTTCAGAACTCCCAAATCAGCTGCTTGATGCAAAAAGATGGTTTATTCCAAATTCACCAATCATAGCCCAATCTATTGGTAGATCGAACAGGGATAAATGGGCCAATTGGGGTTGCATAGCCGGAGGATAGGCATGAATCAATCTGCGATTTTTCTGATGTTCTTCACTGCTTTCCGCCTCGGAGGAACTCAAGGAAGAGCTAGAAGAACTGGAAGACAATCTTTTCAGACCTAAAGCCACAATTAGCAAAATGAGCGTTAGCAACAGCCATTACCATCTGTCAAGTCGAACGCAATTAGAAAGACAAAGATAGTCGTGATAAAACGCATCGTTTAGTCAATTAATCAACTCGCTCACCTTTATATGCACCTGGCAAACCGGTTTGCACTAGGAGTCAACGTTGAAAAAGGTGTGAAAATTGACGAGAGAAAAGCAACAATTTGGATGCCATAAAGCCATAAATGTCCGTTTTCGCGGAAAGCACTCGACTGAATCAAGGAAGAAGCATGGAACAAACTTCTTACTGGCTGATTGACTAGTTCTGAAACAATGAAAAAGTCTAGTTGGCACCACCAAATGACACCCGAAAACGTGATTTGTCAACCGAAGTGAACCGAAGTGACCAATTCACAGTAGAGAATAAGCTTTTTTCTCACTTAAATTTATTACCAAACACATTACACCATAACACCAAAATAGACCATCCTACATTATCAGCTTTGCGAAGCTCTGAAAGCGAACGACGCTCTTGTTTCATCGCTTCTTCGAAATGGAGGCGAGTGAGTCTCCACTCCCACTGTGACTTGACGTTGCATAATGTTGTGAAATATCTTTGAAAAATTGGCGTCCGTTCAACTTCAACGTGTTGTTGACCATATAGTTTCCTTGAATTTTGAAGCGATATTCATCAAATTCCAACTCAAATGCATAAATTATATTTTTAATGTCAAAATTGGTTCAATCTGACTTCAACAATACGTCCTCTTAAGCCATTTTTCGGTATTCAGTTCAAATCGCGGCTGCACTCTGCACAAAAAATCAACACTCTTCTTCTCTCTATTACTCTTACCTGCCGTCACTCCAACTCACTGATTATCCTCTGAAAATCAATCAATTAATTTAGGAGCGGAGAGAATCGCTACTATTCAATTCAACCTTTAAATCTCCTCGCCATGTTTGCGTCGTTCGCGCGGTTTTCGAAAATTGGCGTTCCACCAAAGAGATCGCGTCATCGAGCACCAATCTGGGCGGAGCATCTCTAACCGAAACACAACGGGGCAGAGAAGTGACGCGATCGTCACCGTGAGTCATCATTTTCGAAACGAATGCACCTATAAAAGAGTCCAACTCGCGGCCGGCCCGCCATTCTCTCAAAGATAGAGCAACGCGGTTGGTGCGCGCTCTGGATTGGGTTGCTGAACTTGTGTCAAGAAGTTTGGACTCCCCGAGCAGCGCTGAACGCAATCTTGTTCTTCTGATTCTGGAAGTAAGTTGGTTTGAATTGAATTGAGTCAAACATAAACATGAGTGACCATTGCCTGAGTTGGTCTCTGATTACTTAGTTTTGAGAGTAGATGATACTGGGTCCATTTGAAAAGCTTGAGCATACTGCCCTTTCCTAAAGATAAGCCAAGATTGCTTTGGGTCTGTCAAGTGATCATTGATCACACAATCAACTGAACATCGGATCTAATTTTAAAAAATCATTGATGCGGTTTTCTCGATTGTTGTTAGCTCTGCATTTTCGAATTCTATTTCGAAAATGTAGGCGCTACCTGGCAACGTTGCCCTGTTTGTTTGCATAAGCAATTTCGCGTCGTGCGCGTCTATTGATCAGGCACTTTGCACGCTAGTCGCTTAAGTTGTGGACTTTGGAGGTAACATAGAAGTAAGAAGTTGAAAATTTCACGAAAAGGCAAAATTAAATTACCATAAAACATTAAAAATTTATTTTATTAATTAAATTAATAAATTAAATTAATAAAATTGAATGAAATTAAAATTTATTAAAAAGAATTTTAAATATTAAAATTAAGAATATTAAAAAAATTATTATTAAATTTATTATTATATTATATTTTATGTTTTGTAATAATTAATTTTAATAATAATAAAAATTTAAATTAAATTTTTTTTAAACTGTTTTTTTGTTGTGTGGCTTGCCTCTCAACTTTACTTGTAACCTCCGCTAATTGGTGTAGAACCACCTTCACAGAATTGTATACACTTAGGTCACACGACTTCACAAATTGATTTTTTTGGCCGATGTAGACCAATTTGAGTTCTCACGAGACTGTGCATGCCACATAAAAGAAAATTTCAGAAAGATCAGAGCTTAAACTTTAAATCTTAAGATTTTGAATTCGAAATTTGAATTTTAAAAATAACTTTAGACACAAATAAACGAATTGATTTCTTGATTTCAGAGCAGAACCGATGGCTCTGATTGGAATCGATTTCCGCGCACCATTGCGTGAGGTGAAGAAAGTCCAATTCGGAGTCCTCAGCCCCAATGAAATCGTACGAATCAGCGATTTTTTTTTAGTTTTTTTTCTCATTAGAAAAGAATGTCCGTAGCGGAGATTGAGTTTGCCGAAGTCTACGAGAATGGCCAGCCAAAGCTCGGAGGTCTTATGGACCCTCGCCAGGGTGTGATCGACAAACGGAGCCGGTGCCGAACTTGCGCAGGCAATCTGTCCGATTGTCCTGGTCACTTTGGTCACTTGGAGCTGGCCAAACCTGTGTTCCACATTGGTTTTCTCACTAAAACTGTAAAAGTAGGCTTTTTGTCAGTTACAGCGACGCTGAACAGTGATTTTTCTAGCTTTTGAGATGCGTTTGCTTCTCATGCGGTCGTTTGCTGATTGACAAATCAAGTCCACGAGTGAGGGAAATCCTCAAGAAAACCCAGGGAAGCTTCAAGAAGCGACTGGCGATGATATCTGATCTCTGCAAGTCAAAAAGCATTTGCGAATGTTCAGACGATTCGAACGCGTTGCCAGGAAATGGAGAAGAAGAGCCAACTGTACAGAGAGCCGGTGGATGCGGACGCTATCAGCCTTCATACCGCAGGGTTGGCCTGGAAGTGTTTGCCGAGTGGAAAAAGCACCTGAATGATGATGGACAAGAGCGGAAGATTGCTGTTAGCGCTGAGAAGGCGTTGGAAATATTCAAATGCATCTCCGACGATGATTGCCTCGCTCTGGGTAAGACAAACAGGCTCCATTGGCATGATAACGTTCCTCTCTAGGCTTAGATCCCCGATTCGCTCGTCCAGACTGGCTCATTTGCCAGATCCTTCCAGTGCCTCCACTCGCAGTGAGGCCTGCTGCGGTCACATTTGGCGCAGCCAGAAATCAGGACGATCTAACGCACAAACTTTCGGATATTGTGAAAACGAACAATCAGCTCCGGCGCAACGAGTCCAACGGCGCTGCCGCTCACATAATCGCCGAAGATGTGAAACTTCTACAGTACCACGTCGCAACTCTAACCGACAATTGCATTCCCGGTGTACCGACAGCCACGCAGAAAGGAGGTCGCCCGCTTAAATCGATCAAGCAACGTTTGACCGGAAAAGAAGGTCGCATTCGTGGCAACTTGATGGGAAAACGAGTTGACTTCTCGGCTCGCACTGTGATTACTCCAGACCCCAATTTACCGATTGACACAATTGGTGTGCCGAGGACGATCGCACAGAATCTGACGTTTCCTGAGATTGTCACTCCGTTCAATATTGACAAGTAAGAGGATTGTTTTAAAGGAATTTTGTTCCAAAAATTCTCGAATTTTCTTAAATTTTGCCATACCTCCATTTCGGTTTAACTTTTGTGAAGTTGGCTGGCCAAACAGTTGAACTGATTCTGTGATCGAAAATTCGCTAGTTAAACTCTGCGGCAGCTCCTAGGCTTAAGCCTTAGGCAGGTACGGTATGGTTAGTCTAAACTTAGCGTTCTGCCTGTCGAGCAACAACATTTTCGCCCAATATTCGTTGCGGAAGTGCCTAAAACAAGCAATATGAGGTGTTGTCTATCACAAAAATCACGTTTTTTTCGCTCATGTGTCGCGCTCATATTCATCCACAGCTTGCAACCTGTAAGCCGGCTTTAAATCACCCAAAAATGACCCGGTAGGGAGGAAAGCAGGACGATTTGCTGAGAAAACAAAGCAAAAAGTCATGAAAACGAAAAAAGTACATTTGAAGGCAAAGTTGCGGTAACGAGCGTTCGGTTTTGTGATCGAGCTCGGGCTCTGCTCTGTTTGGGCTAACCGATGCCGGCGGACAGATTACGAGCATCCGAATTATTGTGAAACGCGCGTTTTGTTCAAAAAGTGGCGCTTTCAGACTGCAAGAACTCGTCAACAGAGGCGATTCCAAATACCCCGGTGCCAAATACATCATTCGTGAGAACGGCGCACGCGTCGATCTCCGCTACCATCCGCACGCTGCGGATCTCCACCTCCGACCAGGCTATCGTGTTGAGCGCCATATGCGCGATGACGACATCATCGTCTTCAACCGTCAACCCACTCTTCACAAGATGAGCATGATGGGCCACAGGGTGAAGATTCTTCCGTGGTCGACGTTCCGCATGAATCTCTCGGTCACCACGCCTTACAACGCCGATTTCGACGGCGATGAGATGAATTTGCATTTCCCGCAGTCACTGGAGACGATTTCCGAGATCTCGGAACTCTGCATGGTGCCACGGCAGCTGATCACTCCGCAAGCGAACAAACCGGTCATGGGCATCGTGCAGGACACTCTCTGCGCCGTACGCATGATGACGAAGCGCGATGTGTTCATTGAACTGCCGCGGGTGCAGGATCTGCTCATGCATTTACCGAATTGGGACGGTAAAGTCCCCCAGCCAGCGATCTTAAAACCGAAGCCTTTGTGGACAGGTTCGTTAATCCTTCAAGAAGCCATTTGCATCAATTCTCCGCTTTAGGAAAGCAGATTTTCACGTTGATCATTCCTGGAAACGTAAACTGTTCGCGTACTCATTTCACTCATCCCGACGATGAAGATGACGGTCCCTACAAGTGGATCTCTCCCGGAGACACGAACGTCATTATCGAAAATGGCGAACTGCTCGCGGGAATCATTTGCGCTCGAACAGTTGGACGTCAGGCCGGCAATCTGTTGCACATTGTCGTGCACGAACTTGGCCACGACTCTGCCGCGCAGTTCTATTCGCACATACAAACGGTCGTCAATGCGTGGCTCCTCGAAGAAGGTCATACAATAGGCATTGGCGACACGATTGCTGATCAATCGACCTACAAGGAAATACGGAATACCATCCGCAAAGCTAAAGCGGATGTTGTGAGCGTAATCGAGAGAGCGCACAACGACGAGTTGGATTCGAGTCCCGGTAACACGCTTCGTCAGACGTTTGAGAATCAGGTCAACCAAATCCTCAATGACGCTCGTGATCGCACTGGCAGTTCGGCGCAGAAATCGCTATCCGAATTCAACAACTTCAAGGCTATGGTCGTGGCTGGATCGAAGGGCTCGAAAATCAACATCTCGCAGGTAGCGCTCGTTTTCAGACCTTTGTTCAGCTCCTCTGCTCAGGTTATCGCATGTGTCGGTCAACAGAACGTTGAAGGCAAGCGGATTCCTTTTGGCTTTAAGCAACGCACGTTGCCTCACTTTATTAAACACGACTTTGGACCAGGTTAGGCACATACCGTAATCCATTTTGAGTCTAAAATCACACTTAGAATCTCGTGGGTTTGTCGAGAACTCCTATCTCGCCGGTCTAACCCCGTCGGAGTTCTTTTTCCACGCGATGGGAGGTCGTGAAGGTCTCATCGATACCGCCGTCAAAACAGCCGAAACTGGGTACATCCAGCGTCGTCTCATCAAGGCGATGGAATCTGTCATGGTGAACTACGATGGAACCGTTCGTAATTCGGTCGGTCAGTTGGTTCAACTCCGGTAAGCGATGAATCGAAACGGCCGCGTTAAAGCGGAAAATTCCTTCTAGCTATGGAGAAGATGGTCTCGACGGTCTGTGGGTCGAACACCAGAACATTCCCACCTTGAAGCCCTCAAACGCGCTATTCGTTCGCGACTTCAAGTTGGATTTAACCGACGAGAAGACAATTAACCGCTGCTACACGGAGGAGACGTGCCGCTCGCTGCAGGCGGATCCTGAAGCGCTGAAGATTGTCGAAGAGGAATGGGATCAGCTGATCAACGACCGAACGCTGTTGAGAGAGATCTTCCCGACCGGAAACGCAAACGTCGTGTTGCCTTGCAATCTGCAGCGTCTCATCCGCAATGCGCAAAAGATCTTCCACGTTGATGTGCGCAAGCCCAGTGATCTCAGTCCGGTGAGGGTGGTCGAAGGCGTCAGCGAACTGTGCAAGAAGCTGATCATCGTCTCCGGAGAGGATCGAATTTCGAAACAAGCGCAGTACAACGCTACGCTTCTGATGAACATCCTGCTGCGTTCCACACTGTGCTCGAAGCAGTTGGCGGAGAAACATCGACTAGGAGCGGAGGCGTTCGAATGGCTGTTGGGAGAAGTGGAGACTCGCTTCAATCAGGCGATCGCTCAGCCCGGTGAGATGGTCGGTGCGTTGGCTGCGCAGAGCTTGGGGGAGCCAGCCACTCAGATGACGCTGAACACTTTCCACTACGCTGGTGTCTCGGCGAAGAACGTAACGCTTGGAGTCCCGCGTCTAAAGGAGATTATCAACATTTCAAAGTCGCCGAAAACTCCGTCTTTGACTGTTTACTTGATTGGAGCGCCTGCCAAGTACGACCCTTTAGTCTCGCTTTGCCTTGCATAATCATTGATTTCAGAGATGCGGAAAGATGCAAAGACGTACTTTGCAAGCTTGAGCACTTGACTTTGCGCAAAGTCACCGCTAACACCGCCATCTATTACGATCCTGATCCAGCGAATACGGTAATTGAAGAAGACGCCGAGTGGGTGCAGATCTTCAACGAGATGTCCGAACACGTTGGCACACCCAACTGCAGTCCTTGGGTGCTTCGTTTGGAGCTCGATCGCAAGAGGATGACCGCTAAGAAATTGACCATGGAAGCCATTGCGGAGAAAATTCAGCACGGTTTTGGCGACGATTTGAACGTCATCTACACTGACGACAATGCTGAGAAGCTCGTCTTCCGGCTGCGTATTGCAAACAGCGCTGATAAGAGCGAAACTGTAGGTTAACTTTCAGTCTAGACCCTTCGAGACAGGCGCGTTTGACATTTCAATTGCATGTTTATATTGTTAGTCTAGACAGGAAAATCCTCAATCTCTGTCTGTGTTTCAGGAAGAACAAATCGACAAAATGGAAGATGACGTGTTCCTTCGTTGCATCGAAGCAAATCTGCTTAGCGATTTGACATTGCAAGGAATCGACTCCATCTCAAAGGTCTACATGCATAAACCACAGACAGACGACCGCAAAAAGATCACAATCACTCCGGAAGGCACCTTCAAGAGTCAAGCTGAATGGATTCTCGAAACTGACGGAACGGCGTTGCTGGAGGTGCTGGCTGAGCGTCACGTCGACCCGATCCGCACGTCGTCGAACGACATTTGCGAAATCTTTGAAGTATTGGGAATCGAGGCGGCGCGCAAGGCGATTGAACGTGAAGTGCACGCGGTTATCAGTTTCGACGTCTCCTACGTCAACTACCGGCATTTGGCGCTTCTATGCGATGTTATGACTGCGCGGGGTCATTTGATGGCGATCACTCGTCACGGAATCAACCGACAGGAAGTTGGCGCCCTGATGAGATGCTCGTTCGAAGAGACCGTCGACATCTTGATGGAAGCAGCTGCGCATTCTGAAGTTGATCCGGTCAAAGGTAGGCATTCTTTTGAGATTGTATGTCTAGGGAACGCAATCGTGTCTTTGTCTAGACAACATGGCTTTCAGCTCTCTTGTAATTATTCTATTTTAGGAGTCTCTGAAAACATCTTGCTCGGACAGCTCGCGAAAGCAGGTACTGGCGCGTTCGACTTGGTTCTCGATGCGAAAAAGTGCAAAAACGGGATGGAAATTCAACCGACAACCGAAATGGGAATGTTCGCCGGATTTGCGAACTCTCAATCTAGTGGACTGATGAGTCCCGCTTCGACTCCTTGGAACTCGGGTGCGACGCCAGCGTACGCAGGAGCAGCTTGGAGTCCGGCAACCGGCTCGGGAATGACTCCCAGAGCTACGGGCTTCTCGCCGCCTGATCACAGTGAAAGCGTCTTTTCCCCGGCTCACAGCGAGGCTTGGAGACCTGGAGGAGCGTCGCCAGCAAATTTGTGGGGCGGAATGTCACCTGGATTTGATGGTGGATTGAGTCCAGGGTTTATGGGCGGTGCCATCAGCCCGAACTATTCGCCTACAAGTCCTCAATACTCGCCTACCTCGCCGGGCTATTCACCAAATTACAATCCAACTTCGCCGAGCTACTCTCCATCGTCTCCGAGCTATTCGCCGACCTCCCCGAGCTACTCACCTACGTCGCCAAGCTACTCGCCTAAGTCTCCTAGCTATTCTCCAACTTCGCCGTGTAAGTTTTCAAAAAGATGCAAAATAGTGATCGCTTGGTTTCAGCGTATTCACCTACGGCGCCACGTCACACGTCTCTAAACTATTCGCCGTCCTCTCCACGCTATTCTCCAACATCGCCGAGCTATTCGCCAACCTCTCCTAGTTACTCGCCGACCTCTCCGTCATATTCTCCAACTTCTCCAGGATATTCGCCGTCGTCGCCGAGCTACACTCCGGCTTCGCCAAGCTATATGCCAACGTCGCCCGCTTACAGTCCATCGTCGCCGCATTACTCTCCCTCCTCTCCTCAGTACTCTTCTTCATCGCCGCAGTATTCGCCTTCGTCGCCGATGGCTCCAACTTCCTCTGCGTACTCGCCGTTGTCTCCGCAGTACTCGCCGAGCAGTCCGCCGCAGTATTCGCCATCGTCGCCACAGTACTCACCAAGTTCACCGCAGTACTCTCCTAGAAACCAATGAGGCGGCGGAGAGAGCGTGTACATAAATGCATCAATTTGTCCTACACGGTTCTTCGTTGTCATTCTGACAGTTGTGATAAATCACTCGATCTCAAATTTCTCGACAACCTTGAATTCTAACAATTATTGTCAAACAAATCACTTTTTACTCAATTAAATTTATTATCAAACACCACAACGCACTTCACATCCTATCCTAAACGCACATCCTAAAGTTTGTTCTTAATTCTGCTAAATTTTGTGCCTTGTATTGTTGTTTAATGATCATCTCAAGCCTGGAAAGTTGCCAAAATGTTCATGTGAACTTTTGACGATCATGGGAATTCGCTTAGTCAATGCTGACCCTGAAAGCATGTTATGACTTCCGCACCATGTGAACAAAGCTAGAGGTCGTGCGAAAAGGAACGCGCAAGAGTCGAGCGATACGTCTGGTGGAAGAGGAGGGGGATGCTGGAATACGAAGGACTCCACTGCGGGACTGTCTGTTTCCATTTTGGTTCGCCTTCTGTTCTGCTCAAACTCAAATGTCACACGTTCATCCAATCATTCATGTACGCAGTCAAAACGGGAATTAATCAAATAGGAAAATCTACATCAATTGTCGAGCTTCATTACAATAAGAACAAAAGCAATTAACACGCAAACTCGTGAACTAAGGTTACTGTACTGCTTCCCTCTTCAAGTTCGCAGTTTGTATAGATTTTTGCGTCACTGCGGTGGAGACTTTCACATGTACCACAGCGTGATTAATGCGCACGAAGCGATTTCTGAGCTCTCTAAATTTTAAAGTTTAGCCCCATGCCATCAAACGACAGGGCCTACCTGTTAAGAAGGAGATAAACGAGCGGATTGAAAACGCCGTAGGCGAGCTCACAATGGAACATCACAACAATGTAGAGCGCTTCGGTAGAAATGAAAGATTTTCCCAAAGTCGGCAGCACCACGACTACGGTAGATCCGATGAAGATGATGAGCGCCTGCAGCAAAATGCGGAGCTCTGCTGAGGTGATCACCGCCTGTTGCGAGGAGATCATAGTGCGCCTGCGATAGGCGAGCAGGATTACGGTAAGCACGTAGGTAGTCAGCGTCATGCAAATTAATGTGACATTCGAGTAATACTCGAACACTGCGAGGTGATCTGAGAAGGGCAAGGTGTAATCGTATCCAATAACCGCGTATTCCAGCCTGTACTGCACTCGAACCCATGGAGTTTGGGAAATGCAAAAGTAGACCACCCACACGATGATAACAAGAATTAATCCGATTTTGTAGAACATTTTGGGCATTTCAAAAATGTCCGAAAGGACAAAAAACCGATTGAGCGCCAAAAGAAAGAAGGCAGGAATGCAGGCGATAGAAGTCGCGTTCAGAAGCCCGGCGACCACCTATAAATTGAGAATTAGACGGAGAGGAGCCGCATTGACCCACATTTTCAAGCACAACGTTGAATGTGTCGTTCGCCAACGTGAAGATGCCGCATCCGATGAACGCCACCAGGATCGAGCAGTCCAAAACGCCCAAAACGGATAGAATCAGGAAAGTGATGTTCGATTTGAAGGGTTTGTGCGTTCGAAATTGCTGGAAATGACGATTAGAATGTCATATATGAACTGAAAACGCTAACCCTAATGATGGCAATGTAGACAGGAAGGGTGACGACGGCAATCAGTATGTACAGCGTTCCAAGCAGAGTACTGTATTCCTGCGCCACGAAAGCCATGTGAGCGGACAAAAAGAATTTTTTCAACGCAATTGAGAGCTTTGTTTTCGACTCAAGTGCTGAAACTGAGAGATTAAGTGGATAATGACGATAATCGAGTTTTCGGTTATTTTGATTACGCACGTTTTTTAGTCCCACACAATTACACTACTCGCAATTCTAATCCAGTTCCAACAGTCCAAAACAGGGTTTTCAATACGTTGATCGCCGTGCAGCTTTCTGCTTTTCCGACGTCTTCCAACCCGTTCTCTCCTGTCCGGATGGCTGCTCTAATCGGACACCTGCAATCGCTATTTCAATGAGCAGGAAACGTGGAAGCAGGCAAAAGACCACAGCGTTGTGGAGAGCTTTATCCAAGGCGATCTCGGTTGGGGAGGAATGCCGTGGACTCTCTGATAATCCAGTGACAAACTCGTGAAAATGTCAGAATTCGAGCAAGTGGGCCTACACCAACTGATACCTTCAAATACCGTATTTTCAAGAAGAGAGATGTGTGTACGCATGTTCCGAACCGAAGCAAAACCTACCGAGGCTCTTTAGGTGTTGACAGATCACTGCTCATCGTACAAAAATTCGAGACATCCGAGGTACGTGCCTAATCAGACATGACAACTCAGACGGGAGATACCGAAGGAAGACAAGGGAAGAGTGTAGACAGAGCAAAAAGAGATTTCGACGCACGCCAGTCAGTGTCTCGCTGAACGCTCAGAGAATACGATTTCGCTCGGAACACGGGTCTGGTGTACTGCTTTTATGCAACCCTACGTTCCTCCTTTGGTCAGAGATTGGAATTTGATCTTTGACAGCAAGTCACATCATCAGTCATCTCTGTTTTTACTCCAAGTTGTGTTCACATGGTACGGAAGGCATAACATGCTTTCAGCTTAAAGAATGACTCAGCGGATTCCCATGAACGTCTGATCGCTAATAACTTTTTGCGCCAATTTCAGAATTGGGGCTCTACCCCGCTTTCCTTGTTATCCCTTTTTTTATTCCTGCGCTACGGTAGCCATGTGAGCGGAAAAGAAGTCACTGTTTTCAACGCAATGTAGACTTTTGTTTTGATACTTAAATGCTGAAACTGAGTGGAAAATGAGTGGAAAATGACGATAATTGAGTTTTCGGTTAATTTGATTACGCAACCATATTTCATGATTCTGTTTCGATCAAACAAGTAATGCATTCCGAAATAATTCTCAGCACTCAATGTGAAGGAAGCGCAAAGTTCGTTGAGCGCAGAAGACGATCCATCGTCAATGAACTTAAACAAAATTATTCGCCGACGTCTCCCGACTACAGTCCGTCGTCGCCGCAGTACTCACCAAGTTCACCGCAGTACTCGCCTTGAAACCAATGAGGCGGCGGAGAGAGCGTGTACATAAATGCATCAATTTGTCCCACACGGTTCTTCGTTGTCACTCTGACAGTTGTGATAAATCACTACGATCTCAAATTTGTGTTCACAACCTTGAATTCTAACAATTATTGTCCTTAACAAATCACTTTTTACTCAATTAAATTTATTATCAAACATCAAACACCGCACAACACAACACCACCCTAAGCATACAAATCGTCATCTTCATTCTGCGAAACAGCCGGCGCTTGAGAAGCCTGAGGAGATGATCCCTGAGTGGGGAACTTGAACTTTGCCTGCGCCATTCCACGCGACTGCTGGAGCGTCTTCGAGAAGCTCTCGTAGCGGACAATGTCAGCGTCACTGACCGAGCGACGCGCGTGTTTCATCGCTTCTTCGAAGTGGAGGCGAGTGAGCTCAGGAACAGGATCAACCGTAGCTCCATCGTCCATTTGCTCCTCTCCCTCGACCGCTCTCGCCTGGCGCTCCCTCTCGGCCGCGATCTCCTTCTCGATGCACTCGCGGATAGCCATCTTGCAGGCGCGTTGGCAGATTTCGGTGATATCAGCGCCGGAGAATCCTTTTGTGGCCGTGGCCAAACAATCCAAGTCGATGTCGGCGGCGAGCGGCGTCTTCTTCAAGTTCGCCTTGAAGATCTGACGGCGACTTCCCTCATCGGGTAGCGGAATGTAGACAAGTTGATCCAAGCGACCAGGACGCATCACTGCACCGTCGATCGTGTCGGGACGATTCGTCGCTCCGATGATGAAGACGTTCTTCTTCGCGCCCATTCCGTCCATCTCGGTCAGAAGCTGATTGATGACACGATCGGAGGAGCCGGCGTCGCCAGGGTTGCTGCCACGAGCCTTAGCGATCGAGTCCAACTCGTCGAAGAAGAGAACACAAGGCGCAGCGGCACGAGCTTTGTCGAAGACTTCGCGGACGTTCGACTCCGACTCTCCGAACCACATCGTGAGCAGCTCGGGTCCCTTGATGCTGATGAAGTTGGCTTTGCACTCGTGCGCGATCGCCTTCGCCAACATCGTCTTTCCGCAGCCGGGAGGCCCGAAGAAGAGAACTCCACGAGAGGGCTGCATTCCAAACTTGAGATACTTGTCCGGGTGCTCCACTGGATACTGCACGAGTTCCTGGAGCTCGCGTTTGACGTCCTCAAGACCTCCAACGTCGTTCCAGCTGACATTCGGCGTTTCGACGGCGGTCTCGCGGAGGGCGGACGGAGAGCTTTTGCCCATGGCGAAGCGGAAGTTCTCCATCGTGACGGCGAGCGAGTCGAGCACCTGAGCGTCGATCGTGTCGTCCTCCAGATCGATCAGCTCCATCTTCTCGCGGATTTGTTGCAGCGCGGCTTCTGAGCACACCGAGGCGAGATCGGCGCCGACCATTCCGTGCGAGTCGTTGGCTACCTGGAATCAACCTAATCAGTAAAATCCAACAACAAAAAAAACGCAATAATCAAGGAGTTCTAACTTTGTTCGCTCGGGGGTGCTATTTCTCTGCGCAACCGAAAGTGCGGCCGACCCGATGCCGACAGCCTTCGGGCACATTGGCTCACATGTGGGCCGATTTCAGGACCCCTGCACGATTCGTCATTGCAAACAGGCTCAATTCTGGGTCTGGTAAAAGGCGAAAAAACGAACCTCCTCCGAGATTGACGTCCTCGCCGAGCTTCATGTTCTTCGTGTGGATTCTCAAAATCTCCAAACGGCCGACCGCATCAGGGATTCCAATGTCGATCTCGCGGTCAAAACGTCCGAAATCGACGAAGCGCGCCGTCGATCGAGTTGGGGCGATTGGTGGCGGCGATGACGACCACGTGCGAGCGCTTCTTGAGACCGTCCATCAGAGTCAGAAGCTGCGAGACAATGCGACGCTCCACCTCACCGTTCGCCTTCTCGCGCTTCGGGCGATCGAATCGAGTTCGTCGATGAAGAGGATCGCGGGCGAATTCTTCTCGCACTCCTCGAACGCTTTCCGCAGATTCTGCTCCGACTCTCCGACCTGTTTGCTCATGATTTCGGGTCCGTTCAGGAGGAAGAAGAACGCGCCGGTTTCGTTGGCAACAGCGCGAGCGATGAGCGTCTTTCCGGTGCCGGGAGGTCCGTAGAGGAGGATTCCGCGTGGAGGCTTGATGCCGATCGCCTTGAAGAGTTGGGGATGACGAAGCGGAAGCTCGACCATCTCCTTGATCTTCGCCATCTGCGGGCGGCATCCTCCAATATCGTCGTAGCCGATGTCGTTGGCCGAATCCTCGCAGTCCTCGCGGCTGATTGGATCGCCCTCGCAATGAATCACCGTTTCAGGCGCGACCACACACATGGGCGACGGGTCGGTCTCGATCACTTTGAACTCGACCGTGCGCATCGCGCCGCGCACGCTGAACATGTCGCCCTTCTTGACCGGACGGTAGGATTCGAGGAAATAGGGCTTCAGGTAGACGTCAAAGAGGTTTCTAAACGAGCACAGTAAGCGAAATGTCGGAAAAGCGTCCTTCCTTACCCAGTAAGACCTTCAACGGTGTCATCGACAGGCAGAACCTGGATCTTGGTTCCGATAGGCGACGTTCTGCGCGGCGGTCACCGCAACGACGTCGCCGAGCCGCACACGGAGGTTGTGGCGCACGCAGCGATTCATCAGAATCCGCTCGTTCGCGCATCCCTCCTCCGACAGCACAATTGCCAGCGTTTCGCAGCGTTTCTTGCCCTTCAGGAGTACGGTATCTCCGCGGAAGAGTCCAAGTTCGTCCATCTTCGCCTGGCTCATCGCGATCGTCGAGTTGTCGTCGCTGGTCGACTGATCAACGATCAGTCGATTGGGGCGCTTCTTCTCCTTGAGGATCGCGGTCGCGAGCGCGTCGTTCTTCTTCGTCTTGTCATCCTGAGCGACTGGAACGGAAGCCATGGTGAATGCTGTGGTGATCTGAGTTTGACGGTCCAACTCACGGCTTAAATGCGATGATTTCTGCAAAAATGCGATGCGATGATGGTGATAAAGAGCATCGCTTAGGTGGATTGACGTTGCAGGTGCGAATACGAAGCGATGCGTGACAAACGGTCATAATGCGATGCTAATAATGTGCCAGAAGCAGGGCAGTGAAGAACACGCTTAAATTTACGCAAAAAAACAACAAAAAACAGGCTTTATTACCAAAACTTTGTCAGCCGATAGCAGAAAGACAGATTTGAGGCTCGCTCGAGCCGTTGCGCGCCTGGGAAAACGCGATATGACCAGTCTGCGCGACAAACAAAAAACAACGAACAAATCGATGCGGCGGTTGTGGCGTCACCACCACAACCGCGCGCCACTCGCTCGCGAAAAATCACTCGCGAGCGGTACCGCCAGTCGCTGACCACGAGGAGCGCGCCGCCGCCGCCGCCGCCGCCACCATCCTTCTTTGTTCTCTGTTTCGTTGGCTACAGGAAGGTGTGCGAGACGAATAAAATTATGGTTTTGGCGCCGCCGACTTGGCATCATGCCACCTAAAGATGCAGACCTAAACGCGTTGCAAATTGACGCCAAATTGTCTCAAAGAAGTGACTCATAATGGAAGGGGAGTGTGAAGACCACACAACACGAGCAAACATGACTTTTGAGTCTAAACAACGGTCCCGCTTTATTTCTATTAAATTTAGTTGCTTGTACATCTTAAACACGACCAAATGCATGTATTGGTGCTATTCTCCGAATTCATCATAATCTTCTTCGTGAACTTCTCTGTTTAGATTAGTTGGTTCGATCCAATCGGTCTGTAGATTCTGTTCAGCTCCTTTGAGTTTTGTACAAAGTCGAGAAGCTGTTACAAAACGGTCATTTTGACCTTTGGGGACGTTGTTCACGTAAATTGAGGCATTCTGAAGCATAGCAATAGTAATGGAATATCAATATCCACAATGTAGTCCCATAATTAACTTAAAACATAGCTTACCTGTCTGTCAGGATGAAACGCCATGACGACATTTTTAATTGGATTTGCTATGGATTAAAGTTAATTAAAGCTATGGTTAAATAAATGCACATTTGCATTCCAGTAAAAAACGTTTTGGATCGGTTCGCTAAATGAGCGTGACGAGGAAGCGGTGGATTCAGCATTCAGTATTCAGCAGGAGTCGATATGTTCACGAGGGGACACCAAGGATCTGTAGTTTGGTCTGAGCAGACTACAGACTGTCAATTGGAACTATAATCTGCGGTGACTAGCGATTGTGTAATGTCAACTGTTCATTTTACTCAGTACAATTAATATAATTAAATTAAATAATTTTTGTTACCACGATGGACCAGGCACCGAGTTGTCCCGATTCACTATTAACATGGGCTAAATTTTCAATTAATATGCAATTCTTCTAACTGCGGCACGATTTCCGCCTTCCACTGTCGTCTTGAAAACTCCTAGTCGATACTTGGACCACGGATGTCGTTTCGTTTCCAATTGCTTGCTGCCTCAGTGTCCTAAACAATCTGTTCATGACGCCTCGCCTATCAGCAGCTCACCTGTTCAAGTACAAATACAAAAATGGCGGAAGCATAAGGTTGTTAACGATGTAACCAATAATCATAGCCACCGTAATCCACTTGGATCCAGGTAGAAAACTCGGGCCAAAGTGGAACAAGATGGTCGTCAAAGCGTCGACCGCAAATCGGATCAAGCGCTTGATTGAAAATCCATTTTTGCTTAAAATTGGCCGTCACATGGACCATTTTCCTCTGCTCTCTGACCAGATAGGCAACCATGAAGATGTACAGAACAAAGTTAGCAATCGACAGCGAGAAGCTGTACAGATAGGACACTTTCTGCAGTGTTGCAGTCCAACAGAGGTGAAATCGTATCTAGGAGTCATTGCTTCGGCGTCTGCATAGATTTCCGCCAACGGAGATATTAATAAAGCACATTGCATGATGCCAACGAGCCACACAAGCACGATAAGCATCTAAAACATGTTTTTTGAAGCTTAAATATTGGAATCAAAAATTCACCTTTAGCAAAACACTCGGATAATTCACTTTGCAAACGATTTTCACCCTGTCAAGGGCCAAAACTAGACTCAGACCAGTCTCAACTCTCAGACACGAAGCTGATATTTTGAGCATAAACGTTGCCATAGCGAACAGATCATATCCTAAGATTGCGGATAAACCGGTTAACATCCATCCGGGACCCATAAGGCACTGAACAATGCCCAATTGTGCCATGATTTGATAGCATTGAAGACTGCGGTATTGTTTGAATTTGAGGAAAATCTGAAATTTGAAATATGGAGCATAAAGTTGATGATAGACGACGTACGTAGATGAGCCTCAGATAGACAGGAGTTGAGAGAACAATTAGTATAATGTAGATCGAGCCAAAGACGCAGTGAAACGCGTCCATTCGGACATCGATTCGAGCCAAACAAATATTGCAGGCAGATCGGCGTTGTTAATGTTACGAAAACTCCAATCTTCGTTCTTGACATGACTATGTAATTATTTTTCCATTTGAGCTTCGAAACAATGTCATTATAGTGTTGTTTTGATATGGTGATACGTGTCAAACAAGAAAACAAATGACACATTTTGTAGTACAAATATAGAATGATTTTCAGAATTGCTTGGTTGACTTTGCGCATTGGGCGCTGGAGAACAAGAAATGAAAGAAGCGAATTGAAAAACTTGAAAATGCGTTTTCCAAGTTGCGTTGTCCGTTATTGACCAATTCGATGTCACGAAGAAACGAAACAGCCGGAAACAACCACAGAACAGCAAACTCTACCAATCGTCGGTATTGAACTGGGCTACTGGAGCCAAGTACCACAATCAGAATTAGCTATCAGATATCTGGAATGGCTTTCACTAGAATCGTTTCAACGAGGGAGAGCGTAAAATAGTGCACGAGTGATGGTCATGTATTTAGTGTGTATGGTTACACAGAGATTACTAAGCCTACTTCAGGTCGAATCAGAGAGTGCTAAGCCTAATCTAGAAAGTTTCGGGTTCTGTCGAGAGAATGCTGCAATTTCGAACCATGTTTTATTATTCATTGTTTACCAATAGAAACACAAATTTCAGTCTTGCAAAAACCTTCAATCTTGCCAGGTCGGTTCCGATTTGTCCACACGAAAACCTCTTTTGTCATATTGGTCCGCAGCGAACTGATTCACTCGAACCCAATACGCGGTCTTTGATCGATTGTGCCTGCGCATCACTTTGCAGTTTCGAACAAAAAATTTGAATCGACGCGCGTCTTCTTCGGGCGAATCGTAAACTTTCTTGAATTTGATCTTGAACTTCTCAAATGCGTCTCCATCCTGCAAGATTGTCTAGATTGAAAATTCCAGAATTGAGTACCTCATGTGCAGGGTGAATCTGGTAGCGCTTTTCGCTTTTATTTATCGATTTCAAACTCTTTTGAAGCTTAGATTTCTGCCTAGTTGGTTTGCCAGACAAAGTCGTTCTAGCTCTTCTCTTCGCCTTAGACTTGTGGATGTGCACCATGATCTACAAACAACCTTAAAGAAGCACACCGATGCGAATCAACCATTAATTCAATCAGTTCACGTTAACATCATACACGCAGGCAGTGGAAAATCGATTTCACTTTGCTCCCACGGGACAGCCGATTGCAAAAACCACACGCGCCGGTCGATCGAACGAATGACACAAATAGGAGGAGGCGACGTTTGTTTTTCGTTTTCGTGTCAAGGCGTTTTGTAGTCTGAATAATCAACAGAAGCAGGAATTTCACTCCGGTAGTTATCGTGACCAAACGCTGCGCCCTACGAAGCCTGGTAGCCAAAAAATTGGGCTAAGGCAGTTAACCGAAGCAATTCTTATGTAATGCTTTTTCTTGAGTTCCCTGCTTCGCTTGATTTTTTATCCCGTGACACTGAGTGATTTTCGGATTAGTTAACCGGGCCCGCGCCCCAGTTTATACCTATCCATAATCGAGCATTTTAGAGAATACGTCCAGCTATCACAATGCAACTCAAATTGTATTAGTAATAGCAATTTAATCATCAGTTATTTGAATTATATGAGGTCCTTGTTGCAATCATTGGTGTCGCAGCACGTGTCCGGACAAAATGTCCAAAAAATAATGTCCAAAGACAAAATGTCCAATGTCCAAATGTCCATGGTCATGTTCCATTCATCTAAGTGCAGAAGTTACCGTATGTGGCCAGAAAGGGGCGCAACTCACAGATGAAAGTGACGCAGAACTGATTGGCGCGAGGATCGCTGAGGTGCGAGATGTTCTTGGCCATCGCGTCGCAGTCAACGATGGAGCGCGACTGACCGAACGCGCTGTCAATGCGCTTGAAAGGACTCTTGAGAGCGTTCGGTTGAATCTTGGGAAATTTCAAGAGACGTGGTGGGGGAGAAGAGCTTGAACTTCAAGCGCTACTGCTGCGACACGGATGAGTGCAACAACATTTAACTCACTAAATGTAGCTTTGAACTTGTAAAACTGATAAACTTTGAATTGCATTCATTCGAATCGCGCCTTGTGGTAGAGAAGGAAGTGGGAAATAAACAATGCACCAAAGACAAGTTGACTGACATGCACCTGAGCCGGCTCAGCTCGGGGGCGTTTTTAAAAGCGAGTGCAATTTTTGCTTTTTCTGATTAGTACATCCGTTTATGCCTTTTAAATACGAAAATATGCATATTCCAGCTTCGCATACGTGATTTCGGTCAATCAACGCGCAAATCGTCTTCGCTCCACTCTTCGTCTATACATCCGTCAACGACTGCAACTGTGAATCCCTTCTTCGCTCGGTTGAACTTTCGCATCTTCTCGCAGTTTCGAACAAAACACAAGAATCTACGAGCTTCCTTCTCTGGAGAATCGTAGACCTTCTCAAAGTCAATCTTGAATTGTTCAAATGCTTCTGCATCCTACAGAAATCGAGTAAAATTTGCAATTTTCATATGGCTCAGTACCTTACGGGCTGGATGCATCTGACCAGACCTACGCATTGACTTTCGAGTATTTTGCTTCATTTTCTTGGTCATGGACGGGTGAGCGCCATTTTCAATCCTTCTACAAACCAATGCTGGAGAAAGTACAGAAATGAGCCGAACGCAATAACCACACGCGCCCCAGAAAACGAACATACGAGAAATGTAAAAAAATCGATAATATCATTGTGTCGCCGGGCGTCAAACGCCTTGGTGCACAGTCAGGTTTGGCGCGTTGGGACCTACATTTCACGGTACGTGACGTCGGACGCCGTCGATTGGGCGCTGACGAGATGCACTCGTATGTGCTGTTAGGTGTACAACTTGGTACTTGGCTTGATACGCCCAATGAAGCCTGATAAGCGAAAGCAAAGCCAAAGCGTTTGGTACGTGCCGAGACACTATGGTAACTCGAAAAATGGCTTCGAAGGAATCGCCTTCGGATTCTGATGATAACCGACAAATCGCCAGATGAAGGAAGCTGCGTAGGGCGCTTCAGGCTAAGCCCTCACTAGGCCCATCTTTGGCATAGCTTAAGGTGCTTTGTCTTGTTTTTTGGCTTACCTCGTTTCGCCAAACGCAACAGGCCTAACTCATTCTGGCATACATGCTTCAAGGGAAAACCCAGTTCCAAATTTAATACAGAATCATATTTATCCCAATTAAACGAACGCAACATCATTTATTTCACACAACCACACAGCTCTTCACTCAGCAGATTCTGCTACATTCTTGTTCGGTTAGATCAGTGAATTGATTGATTCCAACAGAAAATGATCTGCCCTGACGGTTGAAGTCTCGCAACCATTTGCATTTGGCCACAAAAAGTTTGAATCGACGCGCTTCTTCTTCAGGCGACTTGTAGACTTTCTTGAATTTTACCACGAATTTCTTAAATTCCGCTGCATCCTGGAAAGAGCGCAAGTCGATTGGAATATTGGAGTTTTGTGAAGCGGATTACCTCACGCGGTGGGTGTATCTGGTAGGGCTTGTCAGGCTTGGCGGCCTTCTTAGCCTTTTTAGTTTCAATCGACTTGACAGTCGTTTTTGCATCTTTTTGTGCGTTGGACATGCTGCGAGTGAGCGCCATGGTCTAGAACAATCAGACACGACGATTACAGAACAGCTGATCGCAATACGCGCGCCCCAAGAAAACGAACATGTGAGAGACACTATATCTGTCGTGTTGCGTTTGTGGAGCGCTGAAAAGGTGACCTTCGCACCCAGGCTCTTCGTCGTGGGAGCCCCTCTTTTATTTTACAGAAAGACAAAATTATATAAAACCGTCGAAAATGCGTCCGTCTGCTTGTTAATCAAACGCACACATAACTACTTATCGGTTACGGTAGATTGCTACCAAGCAGGACGACTTGGCGCCACGGTCTCTGACTAGTTTGGTGTTTGATTGTAACGGGCTTAAGCTTCGTTCGTGGCTAACCATACCGTAACTGTCTAAGGCTTAGGCTGACTGCCTTAGTGGTTTAGTCTAATTATTGGCTTACCATGCTTCGTAGAGCAATTTTTTGACGCGTTTGACCTGCCGCCAACATTCACAGATTGATTTTCAAGTTGTTGGTACTTGTTCTTCTGGTTGGTTATGGGTTTTTGGTTGTCACTGACACTTTGATAACTCAAAAAATGGCTTCGAAGGAATCGCCGTCGGACTCTGAATTTCGACCCATCAGTAACAGATTTGAAATAGGCCTGTTGGGTCCTAAAAAGCCAAGAAACTACTATACAAAGCACCTTCTTAAGCTATGCCTAAGCTTAGCTTTTCTTTTTTCTTCTGAAGCGTCCTACGATGATTGGTGACCATTTTTGTCTCCTACCGAAGTGTCATTTCTCGAATTGGCTCTTTTTTTAAATATTTTATTTATTTTTAAAAGAAAATCCAACAATTCACCCGCACAACATCCGCCTGTACGTCTTGCCTTTGTCGCTAATCTGCGCAGCCATCCAATCGAACGATTCATTCATGCCTTCATTGGTCAGAGGAGACGTCCCGATCACTTTCCACTGCATTAACATGAATTTAGGATTGCACGAGTTTAGCAACGCCTACCGTCTGCTTCAACTCCTTCAACCCGAGTCTCTCAGCGACTTCTTCCGGACTCAACGATTCGGGCGAGTCGATTTTGTTTGCCAACACGAGGATTACGGTATCCTGCAGCTTTTCCATTGCGGCCAGTCCGTGGAGAAGCGTTCTCGCGTGATCGGCCTCATAAGAACAGTGATTAGAGGCGTCGTAGACCCAAATCATCGCTGCCAAGTTTACTTCCGGATCACTGACGATTGATCTGTACAGGTTGCAGAACTTGTCTTGGCCGTTAAAGTCGTAAAAGTGCATCAGACGGTTTCCGAGGTAGATGCTTTCCATATTGAAGCCTAAATTTAAAAAATAAGAAATTATGGTTCTTTACTGGGATTCGATCTCTCGACGAGCCGCGCGATAGTTGGACACGCTAGCCCACTACGCCAAGTACCAAATTAAGACGGAAATTCACATCCAAAACTGCTAAACGACTTACCAATCGTCGATATAGTCCGCACAATCTCGCCGGTCTTCCATTTGTACAGAATTGTCGTCTTCCCACTTCCGAACAGTCCAAACATGAAGATCTGATACTCGGAATAGCGGATTCGCGTATAGAGATTGGAAGCAGCGGAGCTAACGGCGCCCATCTTGATGGTGAAGACGAGATGACCACAATGAGGGGGACGGCGGTGGAATCCGATCGATTTGAACACACATGGCTGACGTGTACTTTGCAGGTGACGAATTTTCGCGATAAAACACGTCACTTTGGAGACGCTTTTATCAGCTGCGATAGAGTGAGTCACGCGCCGCAATTTTGGGATCTTGCGCGATTCAAAAACTACGGCACGCGATACTGATCCCAACGTGTGTGGTCGTCTGTGGTAGTAGTAACGACAACTTTCTGGTGCTGGAGAAGCAAACGTCCATCTACAGTCAATAATTGGCGTCCACAAAACCACAAAAATCACCGAATTTTGGCAAAATCAAAGGCCGGAAAGGCGAGCGCTAGAAATGTCATACGTTCAAACTCTCAACAAACGTTGGTCACTCGACCAAATGGCCACAATTCTGTGTTTCATCGGTCGTTCGACGATCAATTCGAGGACGCCAAGAACGCTGATGGCATCGGATCATGCGAAAATACCGTGAATTGCTTGTTCCGGTGCCATTATTGTCTAATCATAAGCTTCATCGGAACAAACCAGATTTCGGCGACAAATTCCGACATTCTTGACCTCAAAGAAGTGAAATGGTATACTCGACAACGTTGCAGTAGCACATTTCAATAGGAATCGGCAGGGCAAAATAATCCCTAGGGGCCTCTGAAAGTGCGACATTTCATCAAAGATGTCATGCCTGGCTAAGAACAATTAAAGCCTAAGCCTAAGCCGTTAGAGATGTTAACTTGATTGAATACCGGTCCCAGTCAGCAAATCACTTCCCGGAAAGCACAAAAACGCTGCCTACGACACATCATCATGCAATTCCCTCGCTGTGTACAATAAGATCACTCTTCGCCGAGGCGACTTGCGATGATTGTTGCGACAACGTCGCCGCCAGAACCGGTGGTCGCTAACCGCCGGCAACTCCACAAACAAACAGTCGAAGACCGGAAGTGACCGGTTGCCCAGGAAGATTCGCTTCCCCGATCGTTTCGCGCGGCGCTCTAAACCACAAAGTTCGCGCATTTGTTAGCGCATCAGCTCGCACTGCTAACAAACAAATTGACGTCAATTGCGCGCACAATCTTAATTCACTCGTCGCGCGCGTTGTCGGTGATTGGCAGCTGAGAGGAGACGCGCGCGTTGACGGATCAGAGCCTGTTTTCCGTCTGTCTGTCCGAGCGACGTCGTTATCCCCTCTAGCCGCTCGAAGGAAGATATCCTCTTTCCGCTCTGTCGTTCAAATCGATTTCATCACTCGAAGCCTCTAGCTCCCGGAAGGATTCGGTGTTTGAGCAGCTGCTTTCAGTCGGAAAGGTCCTCCGTGTCATGTTTGTTCAAAAGCCATTGAATATTAATAATTCGCTTTGCCGCGTTTCAATTTTTGGGCGCTTTTACGCCCACGCCGAGTTTGGGTTCAATCCGTTCTCGTTACAAAACGCGTCAAGCGGTCTAGGTGGAAGTGAAGACGTTCTATTCCCGGCTTCGCGGCTGTTATTTGCGCAAGAATGTGCGCGTATTCGTTGCAAAGTGAGTTTGTTCAAAGGCTTCAGGGAGCTTCAGGGTTCTAAAATGAGATAAATTCTAAAAATATCATTAAAAATTCAAAATGCGCGCTTTGTGACTTTATTTTCAAACCAATTTCTTAGTGTTCCTTTTATTGAGCCTAATTTACAGAAAATTTAGTCATTAACAGGTATGTTTGAATTTTTCATTGAAATCTCGCATAGACGAATCTTATGGAGGTAAAATCATGCATTAAAGCCAAAATTCGTGAAACATTGTGTGCCGATCAATGCTAAATCGGGTTTTCGTCTCTGCCGCTTCAAATTCTCTCAATTCTGCAGTTAGATTCCAAAGTAAATTCAAGTATATTCCAAAAATTTTTACTTTATCGTGGTCACAGATGGTCATCCAATCAGGTAAATCAAACTCGTTCCACTTGATTGATGCAGCGCAAACCAGTGAATTAGCTAGTGAATTATTGGGAAAATCGCCCAATAAACTAAATTAGCAAAATTTCACTGTTGAAACGGTCGAAATCTCAAATATGCGCCTTGATTATATGATTCACAATTTTGTTCACGTGTGGATTGCGCGAAAACAAAGATTTTTGATTTTATTTTTTCCAAAATCGTCCACCTGACATAAGCAAAATCTGTGTTTTTGAGGACCGTTCTAACGCGTTGTAATTTTAGATAATAAGGCCACAATTTTGCTCAGCACTTTAGGGGGCAGTAGAGGTACTGTAGTACATCTTGCGCAAAGAAGCAAACTTTGTATTAATCAAAAGCGTTCTTTTGTTGATATCTGCATTTTTTTCACATTAAAGCCAATTCCCACTTGTCACATCGATTGTTCGGACATTGAGAGTTTGCAGAACTATGCGCGCGCGCGTTCACTCGTTCACGGCACCTTGAACAAATATTTGTTTTTCGTTCGAGAAGCCTTTTTTTTTCGCGAATTCCTACTTTTAGAATCTCCACAGCTGACGTCCGTTTCCCCCTCACAGTGCATTCAATCTATTTGGCATTAGCGCTTCATCTATTCTTGGCTGTTATTGCGTCGCGCTCCACTTTGAATTTCCTTAAATAGACGCGTTCTGCGCAGAGCTTATCGTTCAAAAGGCGCTTTTCTCTAAAGTCTTGACGCGCAATGAGAGATACGAGGAAAACAACGGTGTTGTTTCGCTGTGTAGTGCGCTGGTTGTTGACGTCTTGTCTACTATTTAAGTTCGCGCAAACAAGCAACAGATAGGCGCCATCGCTTGAGCAAAGACCGAAAGGCATCGTTATTCATATTTGGCGTTTCATTATTGCCCTAGGACCTCAAATTTGATAGAATAAACTGTACAGTTTGAAAATATTAGATATGATTTGTTTGAAATAAAAATGCTGTTTTTACGGTCAGCGTGTTTGTAGTGCGGAAGGTAGGAGCTGCTAATGATCTGCGTCAGGAGGGTTGTTTTCACGTAATCGTTGAACTTTAATGTTTGCTAAATAAAAAATTAATCCGTATTTTCGGGTCCCGCCACGTGAATTGTTAATTGAGCTGGTTTGCACATAGGAAAATTTAGCCTGTAGGCCAGAATAAACCGAGAAATAAACTTCAAAACTATACGGGCAACTGCGGAGCCTTGCATTGGGTGGGTATAAACTGAGGCCCCGGATGCGGACCCGGGCTATCTAAATCAAAAATCACGTAACGTTACGGAAATGTTAGTCTGAAAAATCAAGAAACGCAGGAAATTCAATAAAGAGCATTGCATAACGGCATCTAAGCTTAGGCTGCACGCTAGGCTCAGCTTAATCTCGCTTTTGCAGAAACTCTAGCTGTGTGCATGAAATTCTTTTGATTTTTCAGAATAGAAAACGCGTTAGTTCGAGTGATTTTCAACTTGGATAGCCGGGCCTGCATCCGTGCCCCAGTTTTTACCCGTTTTGAGAACGCATTGAAACTCATTTGCATACAGACATCAGAAAAGTCAATGAAAACAAAAACGGTCAATTTAACGACCAGAGGACCATACTGTCTGCCAAAATGTCAACGACCAAATTGGCAGTTGTTTTGTGTAGCTTTTGGCGTTTTGCCATCGTTTTCCTCGTTGTTTTCCTATACTCTAGTAACTCGAGAAAGTTTATTTGCTGTTGTTCACCACGGATACGTGAGAAAAGTGGTTTTTGGTTGTTTACGCGCATTTCGAAACAGATTTCCAAAAACGCATTAACCTAACGGCACTGAAACGTCGTTGATTCTCTTACTTTCGCGTTTTTCACTCTTTTTTTCGCGCATTTAGCCATTTTTTTGCTCCGGTCATCTGTTAGCGCACGAGCGACCGATCGGCCTCATTACTTTCACAATATTGATGTTGACTGGCTGATGCTGCTTCACCGCCGTCGTTGCTAGCGTTGTGCAACGTTCCGAACGTTTAATTCGGCAAAGAGCGCTTACTGAGCTAATTCAGTATTCATGAGGTTTTTGCGCTGTTTCGAAGACGTGGCAATGGCCTTGATGTGTTTACGTTTAGTGACGGTTTCAGTGGCAAAGCATCCACGAGCTTGGATTGCTTGCTTGAGTTGCTTTAGGATGGAAGATTGTAGATTCGAGTAGAAAATCGCTTGCTTGCTTACATTCATGCGAGCCTGTCTTTTGACCAGAGACCGTAGCTGTCGCTTTTCGACTGAAAAATTTGAATTTACAGAGAAATCAAGCACGCCGCCAGGTCAATTGACGTTAGCTTCAGTATTTTAACTCCTATGACCATTCCGGCAGTCGTAGACGCAGCTTGTAACGGCGCATCGGGTTTAATGCTCTGTTTTTGCTCAGGATAATTGAATTTTTTAAATTTTCCATAATTACCTGATCTAATACGTCTTAACGCCAGGCTGCTTTTCAAAATTTGAAGTCTGGATATGTACAAAGCCTACACGAGTCACTGTGAATGCGTGACTAACAATAAGAGGTGTGATGTTGGCTGTTGTTGCAATCACTCTAACAGCAACATAACAATTATTCGTCGGTTATTCGTGGAAAACGCCGCATAATCTTGTTTTTCACAAAACAGCGCCCATTTCAGAGTTTCCAGGAATTTTGCTTATTTGTGGCATTCAGCGGCTCGAGAAATGGAATTGTTGAACATTAACGTTGTGATATCACAACAATTGTCGCAGAGTCATGCGAGTCAAAATTGCTCTTTAGCATCGATCTAGGTCTATTTAAACGGTTTACCAGTGTCGGCAGTTTTGATTTAAGAGATTACATGGCCTCTGATAGCTTTAAACGCTTAGTAGTGTTTGGATTAACTGGAAACTAAGACTAACAAGTAAGAGTAGGGACAGTTTTTTAAACACAGTTTAATGATTTTCCAATCTAGAAATCAATTGATTAACTCACGTTCTCTCAAGTGGATAAGAGATCGTGACGTAAATGATCGAATCTCGTTTTTTCAGTTCCTTGAGGAACAAGGCTTTGCTCCCGTTATCCCACGCGGTTTTGTTCCCCATTACAATGTTTACGGAACTGCGCCGAGCTTTTCGTCTCCGCTGGGAACCCCGCTTTCCCGGCGCTTTTGTGTGTCTACATCACAAACGTCAGACCAAAGTTTCTGTGCGGATTGGCCTTTTGTATTCTCCGAGAGCAGAGCGGTGGGCTGTAAGCTCAGACGTAGCGGAGTTTCGTTAGCCAAGGTCATAAATCCGCGATTAGACCAGAAAGGAGCGCAAGGCTTATGCTGTAATAGCGCGTTGTTGTTTGTTTTGTTATATTTTTGGTTTTCAATAAAAGAAAGCTTAGAAGAACGAGGTCAGTTGATGGCTGCGTAGTCGGCGTTTCCAGTTCCTTCATTGACGTCATTCTGCTGCTTTCCCCTAATTCACCAAGTTTTGACGCTTTGGCTTCGTGTGTTTCTTTTGAACAAAACGCGGTCGTGATGCATTGAATTGTGTTTGTTGGCATGTTCAAATCATGAAATCTGCAAATTTAGCCCTATTGTTGTACTGCTGCTGCTGCTGCTGCGCAGAGGGTTTTTGCAATTAAACATAAATGCTTCAAACATGTATTTGCTTGCAACTGCAACTGCAACTCAGTTTGCATGTTGCAACTTTTTGGTCTTTTGGTCTAAGCGGGTTTGCTCTATTCCATTTCCATAATGATTTCGACGCCAAGGCTTTGTTTTGTAGGTTTATTTTAAACAAATTTGCCTTATAGCAGCTACTGTGAAATCTTTGAAATATTCTTACCACAATCCGCTAGCAGCTCCTTCACATCCTCAATGAACTTGTCAAAGTAGATTGTGCTACTGTTGAGAATTCAATGCTTCAATTCTTGTTTAGTCCTTGAAAGTGTTTTTTCAGTTCATCACAGCGGAATGATCTAATTAGAATGTTCACCCTTTAAGAGCTTTTGAAAATATGACTTTAAACCGCATTTTTAGACTAAAACTAAAAGCCTATTCCGTTACGGTAGTGAAAAGCCTAAGCCGTTGCGGTATTGAGAATCCTCTGGAATTGTCCTCAAAATCCCGTCACTAAAGTTTCCGTCGATGAAGTGTTACTCGCTGTAGGCAGCCGCAATTAAGCCCCTCCGGGAGCAGCAGGCCAACATTGACAACAGATGTTCTTTTACAAGATATTTTTCCGTTCCATCGGTTTGTTTTTATTCAAATAATTTCGTTTTCTTTGTCTCCTTGATTCCCAGCATGATTCCCAGCATGCGAATGTCAATAACCATCTTCTCAT
>MQUG01001109.1:0-15549 GCA_007213375.1 Steinernema feltiae | reverse complement strand
CACATTCTAATACTCTGAAGCTAACCGGCGCTATAAATGCGGACAACCAAGGGAAGCGCCATCATTGTTGGAATCAATTCGGCGATGGACACGGTGCCCTACAAGTTCTGCGATGACGTTGCCGGCACGATCGCCATACTCCCTCCATGCTACACTGAACAAGAAGAGGTCTGTCGCCTTTGGAGAGAAGCATTCGATCAGCAAAACGATGCCGACAAGTTTTTGATCTCGTATTCGAGCACAACGCCCTTGGGATTAATTATTCGCTGAGAAGAAATCAAGCTTTAACAAGTTTAAAGTTTGATGATTTTCGAAAGATGGACAAACGCGACGTCCAATGCCAGCGTATTCGAATAGGAAATGCGCCCCGACTACTTCAAATTGATTGCTCACAATCTCAGTTAAAGGAGATGATTGAATACTTTGGCCCTTTCTTTAACAACGTTCATTTCCGTGCACCAAGCAGCTCAATTCCAAATGATGAACTGACCGCCCTGCTGTCAGCTTTGAGCGAAATTCCGTTTTACGATATTCGAATTATTGACGAGATACGATTCGAACTTTACGAACCTTTTCTCAGGAGACAATTTGAAATGGACAGTTTGAAGGAAGCCGATTTTTCATTTAAAAAGTTGTCTAATGAGTTCAAGAAGGATCTAGAGAAGTTTCTGACAACCAAAGCGTACAAAAGAGTCGAGTTGTCTTCAGTTGAATTTGAATTTGGACTTGGATTTAGATTCTACGAGAAACTCCTTGATTCGCCTTGTGACCATGAGAAAATTATTTTTGGTTTCTACTCGTACTGCTACGAGCTACTACGCGATTTGAAGAAGTGCTTTCAAGTCTGTTCAAGTAAGCGCAAAATTGTTTGGAAGCGTGAGGATGACGTGGAAATCACAGCACACTTCACTGATGATCAATGCTTGGAGCAGCTCTCGTTCCGTTGTCTTTGTTAACCGACGTTTTATCATTACGTAAACTGAATATGACTATAAATTAATCGAAAAACAATTGTTAGCATTCTGTCGTTTCTAGTTAATGAACACTGGAATTTAAAGTAAGACTTGGCTAGGCGCCAGTACAACCTGGCTTTGGATGATTTGGCGCTGGATATCTTGGCGCCAAGAATCTGGCTAACTTTGTGCCTTTTTGTAGCGCGCTTAAGCTTCGTTTCCTTGCTAATCATACCGTAACTGCCTTAGGCGGTTTAGGCACTTTGGTGCCTAAGTGTTTTAGCCTAGTTTTTGGTTTACTTCGTATTTTAACGCGTCTAACTTGGCACCAAAAGAAATACGTACCAAATTCAATGGGCGCCAAGTTGACACGCACCGCTCCATTCGCTCATACAACGAGATGCTATTTGGTCCTGCCACGAAAGGCAACTTGTGAACGCACGAAACGTGTGAACATCACATTCTAATACTCTGAAGCTAACCGGTCTATAAATGCGGACAACCAAGGAAAGCGCCATCATTGCTGAAATCAATTCGCAATGGACACGGTGCCCTACAAGTTCTGCTACGCCGTTGCCGGCACGATCGCCAAACTCCCTTCCATTTACACTCACTATAGAGCTAGAGAAGACGTCGATCGTCTTTGGAGAGAAGCATTCGATCAGCAAAACGCTCGCCGGCAAGTTTTTGATCTCGTATTCGACCATAACGCCGGTGGGATGAATTATTCACTAAATATAAGACCAAATAGGTCTAATGCGCTGAGAATAGATCAAAGTGTAACAAGATTAACGTTTGACGAATTTCGAACGATCGACAAACGCGACGTCCAGTGCCAGGGGATTCGAATTGAAAATGCCCTAAATTTGCGTCAAACTGATTGCTCGCAATCTCAGTTGAAGGAGATTATTGCCTATTTTGGACCTTTCTTCAACAACGTTCATTTTAGTGATGCACAACGCTTTTCAATTCCAGAGGATCAATTGACCGCCCTGCTCTCAGCTTTGACCGAAATTCCATTTTACAATGTTCGCATTTGTGACAAGCGACGATTTGAACTTTACGAACTTTTTCTGAAGAGCCAATTTGAGATGGACAGCTTGAAGGAAGCCCGTTTTTCATTCAAAACGTTGCCTATTGAGTTCAAGAAGGATCTAGAGGAGTTTCTCACAACCAAAGCGTACAAAAAAGTCCAGTTGTCATCAACTGAATTGGACTTTGGATTCTACGCAAAACTCCTTGACGAGAAAATTGTTTCTGGCTACCACTCAAACCGCTACAGGCTACTACGCAATTTGCAGAAGGGCCTTCAGGTCAGTTCAAGCAAGCGCAAAATTGTTTGGAAGCGTGGGGATGACGTGGAAATCACAGCACACTTTAGTGATGATAGTAGTTCTTATTTGGTCTCGTTCCGTTCTCCTTGTTAACCGCATTGTATCATTACGTAAACCGATTATGACTAAAATTCAAAGTTCAAAGTTTATTTGTGGATTCAATAACATTTCATTATGCCACACCCAGTCTTATCCATTCGATCTTGGTTGAATTCGATCTCGCGCGTTGCTGCCATCGTTGACTTCCGATATTTTTCACGAGTTCGTCTCTCCAGCGTGTTCGTGGTCTTCCGATTGGTCTCGTTGCGGGCGGTTATGACTATAAATTGAAATTAAAAAATTGTTTGAAAGTTGAAAAGCTCTCCACCTGCTAAAGAATTTAAAATTTAGTGGAATTTAAAGTAAGACTTGGCTTGGCCCAAGGACTACTTGGCTTTGGACGACGTGGCGCTGGATTTCTTGGCGCCAAGAATGTGGTATTTGGCTAACTTCGCGCCACTTGGTCGTATCGCGCTTAGGCTTCGTTCTTGGTTATCCATATCGTCGGTTTAGTCACTTAGGTCCTAAGTGTTTTAGTCTAGTTTTTGGCTTACCAGCCTTCGTAGAGCAATTTCAAACGCGTCTAACTTGGCACCAAAACAAATGTATACCAAATTCACTGGACGCCAAGTCGGTGTCGCCATGATGACACGCACCGCTCCTTTCGCGCTTTACGAACCGTTCTAAAGGAGTTTCTGATAATTTAATTTTCAGCAAAGCAAAGCTCTATGATAAAGCAATATTTCACGTTCAGAAATTCAAAAGATTGTTAACCTACAATTGAATTTACAATTTAGCTTTTAGCTGACAGGCTGCAATTTGCTAATAATGTCGAAATTCAGCTCATCTTCTCCTTGCAAATCGACCACGTTGCGATAAGGTAAGGAAGCAACGATCACGTGCTGCGGAACCCAGTACGCAACCGGTTTAATCCTTAATCTCCTGAGGCAACATCGTCTTTTGAACAGACGCTCATGTACCCAACCGACTTCCACACACTCGACAGATCGTGATATTAACTATAGCAATGCGGTGATAACGTTTCCGCTTTTAAAATTGTACTTTTTGCACTCTTTTACAACCCTTTACGTAAATTGCACTTAATCCAGCGCGCTGCAAACGGCACAATGATCATGAATCAGAGTCACAGTTGACACCTTTGCCCTTTGCCCGTGCGATAAGCAACTAAGCTGATAAGGATGATGACACTACGCTAAGACGTTTCAAGCCGTTTTTGTCAAAAATCAACGGTTTTTCATTCCTTCTAAGTCACGTTTTGTAAATGAAAGATCCACACATTGTCCTAAGCCAAAAATTTGGCATTTTCTTACTCAGTTTTATGCGAATTCTCCGTCAACAAAGGTCGCCCAGTCTCTGTGACTCATTTCTCCGCAATCCTCAGATAAGGGTCGTAAGGGATTCACTTCCCGTTGACGGGGGTGCGGCAAAGTACTTAAGGATTATTTCAGAAGACAAAATTCATTATCAACCCGGCCGCGTCACTATTGATTACCCGTGGGCGAATTGAGTATCGACGCCGACGTCTATTGCGTCGTATTTTACAATTTATGTCGTTAACCTTAACGTACGCGCGTATGTGTGGTTAGACGTAGATCAGATGATAATGCCAGTATTTAAGAGCTGCCGATAGCGGTATTCCGGGGTCACTATGGGTCGACCTGCAGCTCAGCTTGGGATGCTGCTTTTGGGTGTTCTTGTTGCTGTATTTGTCGGCGAGTCGACTGGAATGAACGGTCATGGCTTGATGACTACGCTGGGACGACAGGCAGAATTGGAGAAGTGGAGCGAGGTGAGTAGAAAGTTTGAAACTTTAAATTGAAAAATTGCGAAAAAATAAAAAATTTTCATGATTTTGATACAAACAAAATAGGGTTAGGCTCTTCTTCGAGTTTTATGACCGTTTCAGTACAATTTCTAGCGCTGCTTACCTAAAGTATTGTTAGATTTAAAGAAATTGAAAAATGGATTATGTAAAATGGATCATTCGGTCAATTTTGACATTTCCATTTCCACATTTCCATCACATTTCCAATCAAAATGGTGATACTCTTCCACCTTTCTCTAAAATTCCCAATCTATAACTCCTGATCAAATGATCAGACTGCACCCGTAAGTGCAGACTGATTGTCTGGGTACAATGTCCGTTCACGTGGTTTGCATTTGCGACTTCATGTACATGACTACAGGACCTATAGTGAAATTCGACCATTCAATTCAAAATCAAATCTTAAAGATAAACGCCATAACCTCGTGATTTTGCACACGCTTGGCCGTTGCCAACTCAAAAGTATGTTAACAGTCAGCAAAACATCAATTTTGTGATTTTCTATTTGCCTTGATTCTTAAATCAAGACACTCGTCGCCACGAAATGAAAGAATTCGGCTTATGCTGCTAGTGACGATCACAAACAGGCACACGCATCTAGCACACACTGATAAGAGAGTTGTATCGATGATATCGATGAGTTATTGATGTTCCTCTGTGACGACTTTGTCACTTTTCTGACTTCCTTGCTGATAAGAAATGACATCAATTCAATTTCCGGTTGGTAACTGCATGATTTCAGGCCTCCAACGTCGATTTCTTCGATGTTCGACAGACGTTTTCGTTTGAAAATCTGCTCAATTCGGTCAATTCGAACGTTTCTAGTCTGACGCTGACTCAGGAATGTCTTGAAGATCTCGTTCTCGTGAATGAAACGCTCATTGATGTCGCTACAAAACACACGTCCGCTAATGACAATGCGTTCCTCGCGGATCCTTTCTTCAAAAGTACCGTAATCCATCATGGAATTGAGTGCTACAACAGAGAATTTCAGTGGTTGACGCATCGGGAAAACTCTCCCCGGGAATCGCCACAGGCCGGCGGATTTTCTTCGGAATGTACGAAGAATGCGTTGGCATAGACTACAGTATCCCCGGTCGAGAGCGTCGATTCCGCGGCGCCTACATTCGGATCATGATCAGCAGGACGTTCGGGAACTGGACAGCGAGAGGCGCGTGCCCTGCGCCCATGAAGGAGCTCGGTTGGGACATTTGCATCCCCAAATCATGCGAAAATCAAGCGGATTTGCTTGAGGTTGCGAGAACCGGTAAGACAGAGGATTACGGTAGAGTTGAACGAGTTGATTTCAGTTCATCTCCCTAACAAAGGTTCGCCTGTGTGCAACGTCATCACGATGGAAGACAATCGCATTCACCAGAACGCCGGAACTTGGATTGTCGTGTAAGGAGCCCAAACTGTCTAGTCTATGCCCACAAACCCTAATTTCAGCGCTTTTATGGTCTTTGTTGGCGTGTTGGGCATTGCGGCCTCGGCTTACGACTACTTCGTCAGCGATCAATGCACTCCTGAATTCAACAAAAGTACCGTAACCTACAATTTCAGCGCTAATTCAGTTTTTAGGAACGGATATCCGCATTTTCCGCGCCTTCTCGCTCTACACGAACATCACAGAGATTCTCAACGTGGATGGGAGCAAGAAACAGGGCCAGATCAATCCAATTCACTGCATGCGCTTCTTCTCGATCTGCTGGGTGATGATCGGCCATTCCCTCATACTGATCTACTTTGGCTGTAGCAGTAAGTCTGAACGATTAGCTCCAATCTGATCGTTCCTGCTCTAGGCAACCCCCTGGAAGCGATGCAAATCCTCAAAGACGTTCCATCGCAATTTCTCACTAACGCGTATTTTGCTGTCGACACGTTCTTCTTCATGTCCGGCCTCCTTCTGGCCTACATGTGGTTCAAGTCATTGAAGAAGAATCGCAGACAGACGATGAGCGTCTCTGCGTGGATTCTCTTCTACGTCCACAGAATTCTGCGACTTTCGCCTCCGTATTTCATGATTATCGTATTCTACACGTTCGTCTACCGTACTTGGCTCTACAATATGCCTCAATATATGACTCCAATTCTGCCTGACACGTGCACCAAAAACTGGTGGATTAATTTGCTGTATTTGACCAATTTCATCGACTACAAGGATCAGGTAACGGCTGATGTCTAGACAAATCATCGCTTAATTTAACTGTTCAGTGTTATTTGATCTCGTGGTATCTGGCCACAGATCTTCAAATCTTCATCTTCACTCCATTGATCCTCGTGCCCTTTGCAATCAAACCGATCTTCGGATACCTCGTGTCGGGACTAATTTTGGCTCTTTCAACAGCGGCAAATGTGGTTTCTGTGTTTCACTTCTACTTCCCGCCGTCAGATTATGCTCTCGTAAAGCACGATCCAAGGATGAAGGACTTTTCGTGAGTTTTGAGATGATTTTGAGTTCAACTGCAATTTAATACAATTTAATGGCTACCGCAATTGACCGTAATTTTGTTACTTGGCTTAACTGACTAATATTGTAAGCTAAGCAAGCCAGACTGGATGGGACTGGCAAAAGTAGGCTAGACTCGCTACTATATGCTAGCAAGGCTGACTAGACTGGACTGGCAAAGACAAAGTCAGGGAATCAGGTTTGGTCGCCTAGAACATAGCGTTAGAGTGTGACTGAGTGATTGAGTCCTAAATGGGATGCTAAAATGAGTGTTTAAGAATGGATACCATTGACTAGACCTTACAACTGATCTTAGCAATCGTCTTTTCAGGAAATACACGCTGCTGATGTACGACGCACCGTGGATTCGCTGTCAAATCTACATAATCGGCATGATTCTGGGCTACATCCTTCAGACAAAGACCAGACCCCCAAAGATCAACTCGGTAATCTCTGCTTCATCCAAATTGATCACTATTTCTCTCTTATTCAGATCCTAAACATAGCACTCTGGATTGGCTCGTTCGGTCTCATGGTCGCCGCTGTCCTTAGTCTCTACGATTGGACCAACGGAACCTACTGGAACCTCACTGCCAGAGCCGTTTACTCTGCCTTGAGTAAACCAGCGTGGGGTTTGGCTCTCGCCTGGATCGTCTTCGCGTGTTTCTACGGCTACGGTGGACCGATCAACGCGTTCATGTCCTGGGAGATCTGGGTGCCGCTGGGTCGCCTCTCCTACTGCGCCTATCTGATCCACATGTGCATCGTCCTCTTCCTTCCCGGCATGAAGCAGGGAGACATCTACTTTTCGAGCTTTTCTGACGCTTTTGTCAGTTTCCTGCTGCCGGTCATCGCGCTAACCTTCTTCTTCTCCCTGTTTTGGAGCGCCGCTTTCGAGGTCTCCTTTGCCAAGGTGAGACTCTCTAACTTAGCGTTCTCAAAGTCTGAATTTCAGGTCGAAAACATCATAATTTCAAGTCTAATGAGCAGACCGAACAAGGAAATCAAGAAATGCGAGTCTCAATCGAGCTACTCGATTCCGGACTCCATTCCATCGGACATGAAAGACGCCGTGATGTTACCAGTGGAAGCTTTAATGGAGCTCAAGCCGGAAGCCACAAAGCTGTGATTTAGGAGTACTGTACATAGATTGCAAAGCAACAGAAGAAGACCATGAAAGAATAAAAAAAGACTTAAATATTTGGTAATGGTGATGGTTGGTTGATTGGTGGTTTAAATTTCACAATCAATCACTTTTCCGCGGGCTTCCGCTATCGTCTGGCTTTTGTGCTTTCGCCCTCGCACTTTCGACTGCCGCCACATTTCTGTATCGTATTATGGTTATACTTTCCTTCGAAAAAATTTACCTTCCCTATCCGTGCCGTCCGGCTCGTAGTCGTTCTCTTGATCGGGCGTTGAATCACGAAGGCACCGGGACACGTGGGTTTCCTTGGGTTTCTCGTCCTTCGCAAAATCGTATAGAACGGAAAAGGTTGCTGTTTCCCTTTTATAGGCCGCCCGTACGGTCTGGAACTCCTCCTCATTTTCAAAACTGTCCGTTACCGGATCCATCGGCTTCAAATCCGGATCAGGGATTTTGGGGCATTTTTGATGCCAGCGCTTCATGCAGCGCCGATATGCTGGTTCGAGGCAGCATTTGGTTTTCCTCGACGTCTCACTGGCGCAGAAGAGGCACTGTTCGCGTGCCAATACCTGTTCTCCAGCCCTCGTGGCCTTCTTCTAACTTAAATATGCTTTGTGCCTAATCAAGACGTCCTTCGAACATCCTGGTACTTCCGGAACGGGGAGAGCATCGGCCAGGCTCGATGAGGAGTTGTTAGGCCTACTCATCTCTGAGGGGCACTCCAGCGGCAGATTTGCTTGTTCAACAGCTGAAAGTAGTTTGTATTAATAGTAATCTTGGATTGAATTGAATTTACCTCTTTCGAAAGCCTACAGAGCGATATCTCTAAGCCTTCTTTCAGCTCGTTAGCCAGGAATTCTCGAAACTTTTGGCGCTCCGGTTCGTTGATTATGGCTTTTAAATCTTCCATTCTCCGATGTTGAAGAAGCGGGCGATAATCTCGAAAACAGCGAAGACCGCTGGGGCGACTTTTCTATTCTCTGGTGGGATTTTGAGGTCCCATCATTGTGAGGCATTCCTCGTCGAGGAAAAAGTCACAATTTTGCTCGTATTTCTGGAAGGGAGGACTCGTTACAGCTCGTTTGTAGTTTGAATGTTACTCACGTTTGCTTTGAGGAGCGATCTCCTCGTTAATATTGCAAAGTCCAGGAGAGTTTCTGCATCATTTCTTGAGCGATTTCCAAGCTGTAATGCTTGAGGACTCGCTCCCCAAGCTTCTTTCTTCCGTCCAAGTTCTTGAGGGCTTCCACCCGCTGGTTGCCATCCACCACGAAGAACATTTGCGGTTGGTTTCGGCTCCGGCAGACGGTGATGGGGAAGCCTACCTTCCCGAACTGCAGAGAATCGTATGATACTTGTCAAAGAGGTTAGAACTTACGGTGAACGTTTCGTCGTTCATCTCCTTCACGATGGGGGCCTGGACAGACCACCAGCGAGAGGAGTGCAACGCCGATCTCTCCAACAACACACGACACACTGTTTTGATCGGCCCGGACTGGAGAGACCGCGCGCGCGGACTGATGATTGATGCCGGTCCCGCTGGTCTCATGCTGCGTTCGAAATCGAGGCTATCGATCTTCTGTCGTGTCCGAGAGAAGCCGAAGACAAAGCCAACCATCAATCAGCCCGAGTCCGTTGAATGGTTTTTTTTGCGCCAGGTAACTGCCAGTGAGAAGACGAATACTGCGGTAATTGCAAGCTTTCGACCAGGAACGAGATTTGAAGATGTTCACGAAGTATGTGAATCCGCGTTAAACTCAACAAAATGTCATCAAGTGCAAGATAGTGGTGCTGAGAGCCACCTAACCCTTTTTTCGTTTAACTGAAACAGCACTTAATCTTTCTATCACGATCAGTAGTTACATCGTCATAACGCCTCCCAAGGTTGTAACTTTGATTTTATGACTGACAAGCAGAAAAGCGATTGGTCCTGCAAGTAATGCAATGCGATCACATCTTTGCACTCGACGCGTTCTCACTTCTGTGCTAAGCATGATGCATGTGAACAGTTCCACACAACTAAAAATACTGACATCAATTGATCAACGCGATGAACTACGTTCCCCTCGAATTCGTCGACGATGTCGCCGCCACGCTTTGCAATCTTCCCGGTTTCTCGTTTGTATTCTTTCCCTTTTCCCCTTCTCAATTTGAAACCTCAAACGAAGATTTTCTCATCTGGGAGGAAGCGATCAAAAAGCAATGTCGCATTCAGCCATTTAGCCACATTGAGGTCGCTTTCAAAAACGATGAGGAATTTTTATCCTCTCTGGGTGACGGTTCTTTTCCTTTTGCAAAACTAATGTAATCTTCGTTTGCCAAAGTCGCCGAAACGCTGTTATCGTGCGTCCGAGAGGCAAAGCAATTTCTAATGTTCTCATATTGTTTGATTAAAAATAGCTGTTTGTGGTTTTTGGTTCAATAAATTGAGCGAATTGTTGAATTATCTTAACTGCATTGTTGTGGAAGGGAAGAAAGGAGAGAAGAGAAGCGCTTTTATTAGGGAACGGGGAGGAGTCGACGGCTGACGAGCTGTTCGCTGTTCGCGCCCATTTGTTCTGCTTCGCCCTGTAGAACCCAGCTTCTTACAACCAAACTGCATAAATGAAGCATAACCCTATAGAGCAGCTCGATCGGACGTATTTTCGTTTTATGCCGATCGAACGCATGTTTCTGGAAATCGGCGTCAAAGTTGGGCGACGCTCGAATTGCACTGCGTCCATTGCATTGTGGTTTGATTCTGCTTATACGAATGTCCGAAGTTTCCTATTCACACCAACGCAGATCCGACAATCCGCATCGCATTTGTTCACTTTTGGACTGCGTTTACAATACGCTCAAACTCCACTCGCTAGCACCGTTCCTTTCACCTCCATGGATACCGTACCTCTCTTGTTCTGCGATTCGGTCGCTGTGCTTATCAAGCGTCTCCCCTTCCTGCCGTCTACATGTTGGAACGCGGCATTCAGCGCCCAAGGGGATCGGAGACAAGTCTTCGCTCTACAATTTGCACTCGGCGATGACAACAAATTCAAGTATAGATTTGTGGATGAGCGGCGCCATTCGCTAAAGACTCTTGCTGAAGTGAAGAACATGAACCCAAAAACTGTGCAAATCCATGAGATCAGCGTTGAAGAAACTGCGTTCTACAAACGGGAACGAGATTCATTCTTCAATGTTGAGGATCTCGGGGCACTTGTCGACATCGTCAAACCCCTTACAAACCACCCGATGCTTTGCATTAACGTTATATCGTGTGACATGCGCTTGTGGAGTGCTTTCGATACGCTTGACTTTGGTGGATACAATTACAAAGGACGCTATTAAGGAACGTTTCTCTAATTTGTTTGTTTTTTGGTTAATCAGTAAATAAACGCTGTTACGTTTTTCTATTAAGATTTGATTTACTATGCATGATTGGCTCATACGGATAGATACATGTCATCTTGGCGTCGCTGCCTTTACGCCGTCTGGACGCCTGGTCACCTTGGCGTCAGATCAGTTTGGCGCCAACTGAATTTGATGCCTACTATAAAAAATGTTGCTCTACGAAGTCTGGTAAGCCAATAACTACGCTCAGCCACTGAGGTGTCGTATTGTCCTCAAATTGCTTTCTGGCACTTGAGGATACGACAAGCACTAGTGGTAGATCGGCTTCCTTTTTGTCACATTCAATTTTATTCAAAACGTCATGCTTCGAATAGATTGTAAATGCTTGCAAAGCCTGTAAACACAGCTTTAGTGCGAATTGTCACCTGAGACTCACCGCGTTTGAATCTCACGTTGATCGAACGGTGAAATTTCTCAATCAACGCTAAGACAACAATACACAAGATGGTGTGACCATTCTCACACCTCGTTTTTCGACCTTTTTCGCCCAAGCAGCAGTCGCCATTCTTGCAGCGCAATGGACGCACTGCCCTATCCCTTCTACGATGACGTCGTTTTGACTCTTCGAGCGTTGCCCGACTTTGACGACCGATTTCCACGCCAGCGACGAGTTTGTTGCATGGAAACAAGCGTTCGATCGACACAAAGCCAAACGTACAATCGTAACTTTGCACTTAGGGTACGATTCCCATGGAATTCTGGGTCTTTCGCCCTTCCCGAACATGCCCTCGATCGAGCTGCTCTACAGGGTCAACAGGAAGTATCTTCAAGTCCATCTGGTTTGCGTCTATTTCCTGGCCCACACAAACTGTACTCGTGACGTGGAGAAATTGGTGAACTACCTTCTTCCGTCGATGAATCGACCGAAGCTGATGATTCGCACTAATGTTCCAGTCGTCCACTTGTCGGCGCTTGTAACAGCGCTTGGCAAAGTGAATTTCTACGAAATCGACTACAGTAATACGGGAATTTGTAGCAATAACTATGATTTCTTGGCGGAAAGCGAAATTTATGGCGCTTTCTTGAAGAAACAGCTAGTCACGGACTGCAGAACGCTTGTTTGGACTAGGCCGCCGTTTTTGGAGGACACAAAGCGCGCAATTGAAACGTTCCTTACGAGCAAACCATTCAAAAAAGTAAAAATCGCAATGGATCAATTCGATTTTTCGCTCTTTGAAGCAATTTTCCACTCCTACAACGGATCTGGATCCATTGAAGGCGCTTGGAACAATGAGGTTAGCACACTCTTGCGCTCATTTGAACTCGGGCTTCAAGAGAAGCAGGCAAAACCTGAAGAACTCGTGTGGACACGCCCGAATGGTGTTAAAGTAACAGCGCGGTTTTGTGTAGAATGCACAAACGAGAAATCGGACGTGTGGGGACGTTGTGTTTCGACTGAGGTGATCAGCTTGGAGAAATTGACGTTTTTACCGCCTAATTTTTAAAAAGTTAGCGTCATGATTTTTATTTAATAATGAACGGAGTTGCTTGGATTCTCCTTCACATTTGCTTGTAAATAAACGTTTTTGACTGTCATCTCCTTTCTTGATCGCTTACATGTTAGTGGAGTCAATTGTAACGTTGCGGTCAGAACACTGTCGTTTAAACTTTGACTTAAAAAAATTCAGCATGTGATAGACAGTTCAGTAACAGACTGCTCAACAACAGACAGTTCAGTAACAGACAGTTCTGAATAGACAATTCAGTAACAGACTTCAATTAGGCCTGTTTACGAAGCCTGGCAAGCTAATAACCTGGACAAAGGGTAAATTTGCGACCATTTGTGTCTCTCTGAGTTTGTTCTGTTACCAACGCGTCTGTTTCGTTGCGCTAAAACGAGTGTATTTGGCTGTGATGGCCAGCCGCAACTCAGCGAGTCGTTGTATCTTGAGTCGTTGTATCTTGAGAACAATCGGTTTAATTATAGAAGGCATTAACTACAATTATACTTTTGCGCTTGATTTTCAAAGTGATGCTTTCCGTACACCGAGAAGAATGATTTACAGAGTCACATGTTATGTTCAATTCTAAGCAGGTTGAATGAACGGCTCCGCTGTCTCTCCTTCGGTCTCAACCACAGTAACCTCGAAGTTGCGTCCATAATACTTTTTCAACAAATCTTCAACTATTCTGAAAACATTTCTCGCATTAGGTCAAAAGCGAAAATGCGAGAACGTACTTTTTGTTTGTTTTGCCTGGATTGCTGCTCCAACCGCAACGGCTTCCCAGAACTATTTGGAACTCGTTCTCTCCTCTGAATTCACACGAGATTACTGTCGAATCCACTTGGTAAAGAAAAAGATCCGTCAGATTCTCAGATTTCAATATGCCATCCGCAAAGAACTTAAAGTCAGAACATGTGGTGGCATTGATGATACGGTAAGGATTGTCGCAAACAAGAAGAGAGCTGATTGATCCAGATTCTTCTTTCTTATTGTTTGCGATGAAGCCCCGATCGTCAAAAAACGATCGAACAATCGAACTTTCAAGGAATTCTATAGAAAAATTGACATAAATTCCATCTTTGGTTCCCATAGCCTTAAATTCACATTCAGAAAAGGACAAACTACAGTATACTTACCTCAATAAGCTTCTTCAATCCTACCAAGTCAGCCTGGTGATCAGCCGGGATGCTAAAAATCAGGAACGGCGCTTTGTCTTTGTTTTGATCATTTCGGTCGCATAATTGAAAATTTTGGCGTACAACTTTGGATGCTTTAGTCGCGATGTTAGTTGAAAAAGCTGAAAACAACTGAGATTAGTGAAGCAGAATAACGATGACGTACTGAGTTTGAAGTGGAGCTTAAACTGAACCGCATCATGACTTTGGCCTGTTGGTAGGTCAATTCGGGAATGTCACACTTCAAAGAGAACATGCAATCGCCGCTTGCGACTCATCAGAAACCGTTCAAGTTCTTTTTCTGATAAAATCCAATTTTTTGGCGTTGATAGACACATTTTGCACTCGTAGTTTGGGTAGAGCGAGGTACGGCTGGAGAGAGTTTCAACTGCTTTGCAGACAGACACCCGACAAATTCAATTTTAAACTCAAGTAGGAGAAATTCAGGGAAATACGCGAGTTCGCTCAGTTCCGCTGGTCTATTAATATTTTTTTCGTACAGGAATTTGTAACAATCAAATGAGGTTGCGGAACCGGAACAGCCTTTTGAATGCGTTTTTGCGGGAGCAATCTTCAGCGCAATTATCCTGAGATTGTTTCTCAGAAATCGAACTAAGCATTCGTTGAAATAGCGGTTGGTAAGTCGCAGAGAGACAATGGAGGAGACTTTTTTGGTCAAACACAAAGCCGAGAATTGTGGAGAATATCTCGACAGGCAGGTCGGTTAGAGTTGGAGGAGGGAGAGCGCGACGATCCATTGCTTGTGAATGAACAAAATGGCGTAGAGTATTGCAAGCAGCAGAGCAGAGGTCGTTCGTTTAACAAGGTGTAAAATGCACCTAACAAAAATCGATTGTGTCAAAGCTAATACAATAGAATGCACCATCAATGCACAAAGATGGAGAAGAGAAGGGCGAAGTGATGTGCGCTTCCCCGTTGACGGTCCAAACAACCCTACAAAAATCCTATTAAAGCGACACGACACAGATTTTTCGGAAATTTCGTCTTGGCCTTTGTGACTTTGACGGTGAAATCAAAATTATTGTAGGAGAATACAGCTTTGAGATAGCACTCTAGGACTCTAAATTTCTTTTTAATGGAAAATCAGGGGTCCTGAGGCGACTGATTTCAATCTCATGTGATTCGTTCAGCAAGATAGACTGGCGGAAAGATGGAGAAGTCGCACAATACGACCGTATTGTGCGCCGATAAGATCGCAATAAATCGCCTCAAGACCCGTAAATTTTATAGTGGTTCCAGAGTGCTATCTCAAAGCGTCTAGAGTGCTATCTAGAAGAAGGACCAGACTGGAATCATCGCTCCAAAAATCTCAGATTTGTCTCAAATTTTGTCTACTTCGGCTCTTGCGACTTTGACGTTGAAATCAACATTATTTCAGCTTTCAGCTATTTCAATTCAGCTTTGAGATAGCACTCTGGAACCTCTATAAAATTTACGGGTCCTGAGGCGATTTATTGCGATTTTATCGCGCACAATACGGTCGTATTTTGACCATTTGTTCCCAAAACTGACTGTTCGCGCGATCTCGAATTGGTCTGATCGACACAGGAAACACAGGAAATGTTTAAAAAAATCAATTTTAACATTGGTAGGACGCAGATGCGCGCATTTATTCAAGATGGTTACCCAACAAGGCATACAACAACAACAACAACAACAACAACAATGCGAACTTAATAAACGATATAAACATTAGGGGGCCTGGAAGAATAAAAATTTTGCAGCTTTTGTTCTTCCTTAGCTGCGTCTTGCT
>MQUG01001108.1:0-29047 GCA_007213375.1 Steinernema feltiae | reverse complement strand
TAGCTTCCAGGAAGGCATATGCGCTCTACGCGAAGGATCCGTACTAGTATGGGAACCAACTATTGATCAACTCGCTCCCTTTACGTTCTCGCGCGCGATTAATGCCTTCCGACGCGGAGCCTTGGGTTATCTCAGACGACTTCCAATTTGCCCTGTCATTCTCAGAGAGAAAATTCATCAGCATGCCCCAAGGAACGCGGCTGCGCATTTCGGATCAAGGGTTCGCGGTGTACGTAAAGGCACAAAATACGGAGCCAGACGCGGACGAACCAGAGTTCATCCAAGCACTGAGACGCACGCACATGCCCACGAAGCCAAACCCCACCAGCGCTCCCAAAAGAGACAAGCGCGACGGAATGGTTAAGTCATCACAGCTAGCCGCGCAATTAACAGCCGTAGAGGCGCACATCACCTACGGAGTGAATTTTGCCTTCAAAATGCGATAAGAAGCATCTGCGAAGCAATGCGCAGCTTCCAGAATAACCTGCGCATAGCCATAATGTGGAACCCATCTCTAGCAGTACGCGCGATTCTCAACACAACGTTCATACAAGCCCGCGCGATTACCGCTACGTCAGTCGAAGTCTGGCCGTGCATCCCAGTAGCACCCGCGGACTTAAGTTTCCGAGCAGCACCCGCAGACACAGAATGCTTTGAATTTGTCCCAGTAACCGTCCAGCTAGGAAACACATCGTACCACGGGTTCCTAGACCCCATGACGATGATTATAGCGGAGAAATCGCGCACCGCGCCATGCGTCACGTCACAATTCACGATGGTGACTGTGAATAGCACACTAACTGAGGTCGACCAGAAAACCGGACAGGCGATCCCGTACCCCATGAGCGAAGTGCACTCGATGACCCCAAACGCAGTTGAGCTATTTGTCCCGGAAATCACCCCGCTTATATTCCGCAACATGATCTTGACAAACATGTCTGAAGCGTTCCCCTCAGTGCATTTTGAAACAACCGGCTTCGACCCTTTCCAAGAATTGATCAATATGGTCAACCACCCCTCGAAAGGCTCAGACTCGTCGGAGCGCCTAGGATCATTGCTGCTCAATTCTTCTTTCTTTGCGTTTATTCGAGGCACGGTCTGGTGCGTGTGGCAATCGTGGATTTTTTCGGTATGCACATACGTCACCGCAAACGTACTATTGCGCCTGGCCCTACCAATAGGCATCAGAACGCTCCTGCGGAACATCGACCCTTTCTCGCTCTTAGTCAAAACAACCAGAAAGGCGGTGCCCAGAGCGGCGCGCTACACAGCCCAACGGTTCAAGCGGAAGAACACGACGCCGGAGACGCCGATAGAGATGCACTACCCGATATACGAAGCACCAACAGCGCAACCTCCACGCTCCCCCTCGCGTCCTATCTGCCGCGACGCCTCAGAGCGCCACAAGCAGCGACGCACGACATCGAGGCACAAGAGCCAAGCACGTCGCAAGCTCCGGAGGTCAATATGGTCTTCAATACCGCTCCTACAACGGTAGTGGGAGGCGACATCAATGGTCATCATCTCACCTTCCTGATCGACACCGGATCTCACCTGACGCTAGTCCCGCTAGCCCGTCTACCATTGTTCGGTCTGTCAACACGCGACCTCGACCCATCAAGCTGCGAACCGGTTGGAATATCAGGTAACCATCTTAAATTGGTAGGATCGTTCGACGCAACAGTAACTATCGCAAGAACACCCGTTCACACCACTATCCACGTAGCGGAGACCGATCACCTGGGTTACAACACGATCTACGATGCGCTCATCGGAACTGACGTATTGGCACGCATGCCCCCAATGACACTAGATTTCACACACCACAAAATTTCGTTTGGTGACAACAGCTGCGCGCGTCTGGGAATCGCGGCACTGAACTCGTACGACGACACGCCAGTAAGAGCGAAAAAACGAGTGACCATACCTGCAGGTCACGAACAACTAATCGCAGCCTATCTACCCGCGGTACCAGCGCATCACGTCAGAACGTTTGCAATTACTGAGTCAGTAGAACGATTGAAGAAGAAAGGAGCCTGGGTAGTCCCAGCAGTCGTCAAACACGACAAGTCGCGCACATTTCCAATCTTAGTGACTAATCCGACCCAGATGCCTCTCACGATCTACGCGAATATGACCGTAGCAATGGCGTCATCGGCTTCCACATCAAAAGCGTCCCCCCACATTCTGGTAACGAGCGGAACACAGAGCGCCCCTAAACAGACGAGCGGAGTAGAAGATGACCCCACATTCAAAATTGATTTCGAGCAATGCAACGTGGAACCGGAAGAACTAAGGGCGCTAGTTAAGTTAACGACAGAATACGCCGACATCTTCAGTAAATCGCAGTACGACTTAGGGAACTGCACCATCCCGGCGCCTAAGATAATCACGAACACGCAGATACCCCCTAAAGCGCGCCCTACGCGAATTCCACCGCAGTACAAGGAAGACTTAGCTGACCACATACGCCGCTTAATTCAGGCAGGAGTACTAGTCGAATCAGACACTCCGTGGGTCAGCAACATAGTCCTAGTTCAAAAGAAAACAGGAGGCACACGCCCCTGCATGGACATGCGGCCCCTAAACGCAGTCACCCTCCCAGACCCGTTTCCACTACCGCGCATCGACGACCTCCTCCAAAAGATTGGCAGCTGCAACTTTTATTCAACACTCGACATGGCGAGCGGGTATCTACAAATCCCCTTAGATGAAGAGTCTTCACACAAGTGTGGCCTTCTCACCGAGGACAAAGTTTACCAGCTGACGCACCTTCCTTTTGGACTCCGCAACGCGTCTAGCATTTTCGCACGCACAATGTCCCGAGTGCTCGAAGGTCTTGAAGACACTGTCATCGCGTACATCGACGACATCCTCGTGTTTACCAAAGACACTTCGTTCGAGGCACACCTAGCAGCGCTACAAACGGTATTCGACCGCTTGCGCACATTTCACCTCAAACTGTCCCCTAAGAAGTGTCATTTCGCACGCAAATCAGTAGCATTCCTAGGCCACGCAATCACAATCTCGGGCTACTCACCAGCGCACGATAATCTGTCTGCGATTCTAAATTTTTCCGCGCCTACTAACCTCGCCGAGAGCCGCCGCTTCATAGGAATGGCGTCGTTTTTCCGCAAATTTATCCCACATTTCGCAGGGATCACGGAACCAATCACGCGACTCAACAAAAAAGAGATCGCATTCACGTGGGGCCCAGAACAAGAAGACGCGTTTAGTAAGATCATCAAATTGTTGACTAGCGAGCCAATCCTACGATACCCCGACTACTCTAAACCGTTCCACATTTTCACAGACGCATCTGGAGTGGCGGTAGCAGGCGTACTCATGCAGTCAGATGACGAAAGAAAAGCATATTATGCAATCGCGTTCTGTTCGAAAACATTGCACGGATCAGAACGCAACTGGTCAGCCTGCCACGCCGAAATGTCAGCAGTAATCTTTGCGCTGCGCTACTTCAGACCCTACGTTTTTATGAGTGATACGACCGTGCACACGGACCATAAACCGCTGACGTACCTGTTAGACAAAGCACGCACGCACGCAAGCTTAGCACGGTGGCTCATCGAATTGCAAGACAAAAATTTAACGATCGTTTACACCCCAGGCGCACAAAACAACGTCGCCGACGCGCTCTCCCGCGATCACACCCATGACTTGCCTTTTTCAATCCAACAAGCACTCGAACTCCAAGATATCATTGAGTTCCCCAGATGCTTAGTTGCGCACACAAAAGCAGATGCAGTAGAAGGGACGAGTCAGGCGACGCACGTAGATATTCTGGCAGAACAGCGCAGAGACCCCTGGATCTCCAACATCTTAGACCAGCTCGACGCGAAACCGCACGAAAAGTTCGAACGCCACAAGGACGGGTTCTTGGTATTCAAAAACAACGGAGACCAAAAGCTCTTTCCGATTGTAGTGCCAGAACACCTTAAGAGCTTCATTTTCGAAGCGTTCCATACGTCACCAATGGCAGGCGGTCACATGAGCGCCAGGAAGACGATATCCAAAAGCGCGCGTTTCTTCTGGCCCGGGAAAAACAAAGATTTCATCAACTGGACACGCTCGTGCGTCACATGCCAGATGAGGAAAAGCCCGCGACCAGCTTTCCGAACTCCCATGCGCCCGGTAGTCACTACCGCGGTATTTGCCAAAGTCGGCTTGGACTTGTGCGGTCCCTTCAAGAGAACAGAGCGCGAAAACAAATATTTGCTTAACATCATTTGCTGGTTCTCAAAATTTGTCATCGCAGTGCCAATACCAGACGCCCGCACAGTCACCATAGTCAACGCACTCATGGAACGCTGCGTGTTAGTGCACGGCGCGTTCGCCGAACTCGTGACCGATAACGCGGCAACGTTTACGTCTGAGTTTTTCCGCGAACTATGCGAGCTGCTGGCGATCAACAAAATGTACAGCACGCCATACCATTCGCAAGGGAACGCGGCGACGGAACGGTCATTCCTGACCTTCCAAGACATCATCTCCAAATATGTCGCCGCGGACCATTCCGATTGGGACCAGTACGTAGCGCATGCGGCGTTCTGCTATAACACGGCAGTGCACGCAACCACTAGAGAAACGCCGTTTTTCTTAATGTACGGACGGGACCCGGTGTTCCAAGCGGAACGAATCCTGGACCCGCGGTTACGCGTACCGTGTCAGGAAACAGACATCGGAGTCTTTCGCGCACAGCTAGTTGCACGCGTCCGCACAGCATGGGAGACGGCAAACTCAGCGTCACGTAAAGCGCAAACAGAGATGAAAGAGCAATACGATAAAACCGTCAGGCTCCCAGAGTTCCAAATCGGAGACAGAGTGTTCTTGAAGCGGCCACATTCAACCGTGGGGACATCAAAGAAACTGCACCTCCCATGGACCAAGCAATTTCGCATCATCGAGCTGGCGGACGACCACGCGAGCCTCATATCCTGCGCCCACCCACTGAAGGCGTCAATCAGAGTTCACGTATCGCAGATCAAACCATGCGTGGAGATCACGGGACCCGCAGGCACGCAACCTGAGGAGCCCTCGCCAGAGTCCCCCACTCCGCCCGACGCACCAAACGGTCCCACACCGATCGAGCCCGAGAAACCCCGTCGCACACTGCGCCCCACAACGCTCGCACAAAGAGCGCATCGCTAGCAAGAACCGACCAGCGATGCACAACACGCATTTTTAGCACCGCTTCACACATTTTTAACGAGTATTTATTCAGCGAGCGGCATCACTAGTTCACCATTCGCAATCTCCGGATTGCCTTTCTTTTCTACAACCTTCTATCTTATTCGTGCATTCCTGGCCTTCTCCGGAAAGCTCCTTGAGTACCGTTACAACTTCATATCTTATTCGTGCATTCTTGGCCTTCTCCGGAAAGCTCCTTGAGTACCGTTACAACTTTATCTACTATCTAGTGCGCCTGATCTCCGGATCGCGACGCGAGTACTTGTGCTCTATTCTAACCCACCCGGCAACCAAGCCCAGTGTCCGAAAATGGTGTCAAATAAAGCAAGCCCCGGTTCGCGCCCTGGAGGATCCGACACCAACAACCCGCAGCTGAAACGTCCGCAGGGTAACCAAGGATACCCGTTCCAGCCCTCACGCCCTCGCCTCGAGAGAAACCACACACGGACGCCGCTCCCCCAACCGACGATGACGTTCTCCGTGTGCCAACAGCGAGCAGGGATCGTAATTCTGTGCCACACGGACACGCAAGCATCCGAATTTCCGCAGTTCGTGCAAACCCACGTGACACGTACTTCCATCCAATGGCACGGCAAGCTAATAGCGTACCAAGACGCCATTAGTGCGCTCAACATCGGCGACACCGCGGACGTGGAATTCAACCCCGAATGGACAACCGAGCACATCAACGTGTACGTCAACCCGCAAGCCTGCGCAATGACATCTGCGACAGTGAGCAAAATGACGATACTCAGTCTAGCGCCAACTCAGGAATGGCCAATTCTTTCCCTGTCGGAGACGCCCCAGGGAAATGACGACAGCGACGTTGTGAGACGTCGAAAGACAATTCGGGTCGTCGACACGTTCAACGTCAAGGCACGCACGTTCTCAGGCCCTTCATCCATACACCCATCGCTAGCTCAGATTAAGTATCAATACGGAACGTTCCTGTTGGGAGCGTACGTGCCGATTAAGCAAGGGGCACGGAAATACGAAGGACACTACGACACCCTAGTGCTCCCCGAAGACTTCGACTATGCCCTATTTAACGGTAACACGACGAAACTAGCAAGCACACTGGTGAAAGAAAACGGCCACCACCTGCAACGGGTCCGACTTCTACCAAGACGGGAGCACGAATGGACAAACGCACTCCCCACCGAAAAGGAAGCGCTAACAGGATGCATCAGCCAGTACTCAATAGCGGCAGCATCGCTCGTGCTCTTCGACGTCTTCTACGACATGGAGATCACCAACTTAGCAAAATCGACAGCCGCAGTCCTGTGGAACCGGGCCACCGGGGCCAGCACATACTTGACGATGGCTGCCGACTTGAAACCCCGCGGCAAGACACCCCAGGAAGTGGAACGGCACATCAGACCAATGGCCGAGAAGTACCAACCCAGAGCCCTCGTCTTGGTCTTCCTGAAGGTCAGCGGCAAACGCTACACCACGCTGGGACGAATCAGTACAGTCGAAGGAACCAAAAATCATCAGGAGTGGTCGCTCAGCTGCTCCATCGAAATCAACCAAGAAGCACTGTACCATCAAATCCCAGCCAACGCAACCCTGCCGAAGACAGTAGCTATTGCACCACTCACCGCGGCTCCACTTAAGGCATTTATCAAAGGCAAGTTGACAGAAGGAGCACTCCCGGCACGCGTACTACCACCGACAATCCAACGCCAGCTCCAGCCAGACGAGGACGAAGAAATGGGGGACCAAGTCATCACGCCGGACACCGTGACACAGCCCAACGACTCGCAGCTGAGAGCCATCCAACAAGCCAGCACACGCCCAGTCACGGTGCTCGACGCCCCAGCGGGGTCAGGTAAAACATTCGTACTGGCACTGACAGCAGCCCACCTGAGACGGATCCGACCGAAGACGACCATAATCCTGACGGCCGCCTCGAACTTCGCGGTCGCCAATCTAGCGGCAGCCCTCGCCGACATGCTACCGGACGATGATCAGACATCGAACCCCCTCATCATACCGTCAGCCAGAGCCGTCGGACCAGACTCGCCGTTGTTCCAGCACCCCCGGGCGTCACAATGGATCCTCAAGCACCGGCTCCAAGCACTCCTGACCAGAAATGATCTAGAAGAGGGAGAAAAAGAGCAACTACAAATGGGAATCCAGGACATCGAAGACCTCGAAACACTGTGGAAAGTGCCGACAAACACGACAAAAACGAAGCAACGAGTCCTGGAGCTAGCGATGAAGTACGGCCAACCGAGAGTGATCTTCGCCACGCAGACCAAGCTGCTCCAGAGCATGGAACAGATCGAAGCCGAGTCAATAGCGGTCCTGATCGACGAAGCCGGCATCGCGCCAGAGCACATAACCTACCTGCTTTCGGAATGCACAGCCAACATGAACCACTTGGTGTTGGCAGGGGACCCACGACAGCTAGGGGTCCACACGGCCGACATCAAAGGACACCTAAACCGAGCAATCCGCCGGTCGGCCCTGGAATTCCATTCCCGCATCTCTGAACCGATCATGCTCAACGTAACATACCGCTTCCAGAAAAACCTCGGAGACCTCATATCCCGTACCATCTACTCGGCGAAGATCCAAGCAGCAAGCGACGAGAACCTCAACATGACACGGACGAAGTACCCCAACTTCAGAAACAAAGGAATCCCGGTAGAATGGACCATTGAGCACTCCGCAAGCACACAGAGCCCAGCAGGATCTTCTCTGAACGAGGCGCAAGTCGAGATCGTCGTCCAGAAACACAAGGAAATACGCCAATGGATAGGCAGCGCGGCTAAGATAGCGATACTGGCATACTACACCGGCCAAGTGGAGAGCATCAAAGGCCGCATCCGCGACCCCTGCACCGACATATGCACCGTAACGAAATATTTAGGCAGACAGGCAGATGTGGTAATCCTATCAACTGTTCGATCAGCTACACAGCAAGGCACCGAGTTCTTCAACGACGACCGAATGGCGACCGTAGCGTTAACACGCGCACGACAAGCCCTATTCATAACCGGAGACCCTAGAGCGCTGACCGGCTCCGCCATTTGGGTACAGTTCATGGAGCAATTGTACCGAGACAAAATCATCGATGCCATCCTCACGTCACCAATCGGAACCGTAGAGGCCATCAATGCCCTCGACCAGCAATTGGAGCTAATGGAGGTCACCGACGCCATCGAGGATCAAGGCGACAATTGGGACCTGGACGAGGAGGACCTCGAGACGTGCTAAGCACCTCACCCGCGACATCACCCCACATGTAATTCCGTTAATCAATTTTATGCACAGCACCACGTTATCCCATAAAGTCATCACCGACAGCAAGAGGCTGAGCACGGTCCAGCCCGCGAGAACTGACGGGAAGGCTGCGCTGACGCAAGTGCGCTACGAGATCGTTCAACTTGTCGTCCAACTCAGCAAGCGCTCGCGGGGCGGCAGCCACAGGAGCCAGCATCTCCTGAAGCGTAACCACCTTGTCAGAGCCGACATAGCGGCAATACGCATCCTTGTCACGGCCGGAAGCGAAGGTATAGGCAGTGAAGTCGTAATCACCAGCACGCTCCCCGCAAAAATAGCAGCACTGGTGCCAAAAAGGAACTTCAGGCTCCATGTAGCGTCGGTCACCAACGTACGCGGCATGATGATCTAGAGGCACAAAGACGCATGATAACCAACTCCAGCACCACTAACCGATGGCGGCATCCTTGCGACACCTTCCTTGCACATAACGGTAGGACTCCCACTCGGAACCCCAGCCGCACATCTGGCAACACTGTTGACCAGAGTAGTAGGGCTGACCATCGCGCCAGTTCTTATCCCAGTCCGCGTACGGACGCTCGGCAGCAACCAGAAGGCAGAGGAACCAGCAAACAACGACAAAACGCATTCTGGAAAACAAGGAAGGTAACCACAGGAAACAACAAGCGGAGAGGAGCGTCCACCACCTCGACCAACTCATGAACTGGGAAAGAAGACGACAACTGACCCTTTCTACGACAAGGAGCACGACCTGGACCGCCCACTCAGGACCAACGGCCAGACAACATCGAACGACGGGGGGGGGCCGACACTCGCCTCGATCGCGCGGCGAGACCACAAGAGCAGACCAGGCCTCGGACCTCAGACGTCTCACACATCGATCCAAAGTCGCACATCGAGTCACACGAACAGGACAAACCGAGACGAACGACCTCTATCGATCAGTGACTATTCAGCACCTACGACCCCCGGAACGCATCCCGCACACCGGACCATGACGTGGCGCAACCTACCATTCGAAATCCAGGTCAAGATAGCGGACCAAATCAAGGACGAAGACTTCATCAACCTATGGGAAGCCCCGGTCCTGTACCCGACAATCGTCCATCAATACATCAGACGGATACCAGTCCACCTAACAGTGACGCTGCACCCTAACCTCATTCGTTTCAGGACCACGCTCGGCAACATCACGTCAAGCTGGTCAAGCTACAACCCAACGTCAAAATGGCTACTATTCCGGGTGCACACCCTCATAATCACATGCACGGACAAACCCGCGAGAACTCCGATCCACGCGAAGACAACGGAGCAACCGTGGGACCTCCTGCAGCGTTATCTGGAGCACCTCACCTACACCAGCAACATCGTATGGAGGGCGGAGGATTTCGACCGAAACGCATACCAAACCATAGCGGCAATAGTGTTCGAAGGGAAGGAGCCAGAACCGACAGAAGACGAACAGTAACGTGATCCCCCACAGCCCCAACCACCACCCATATACGTGTTTGTATCCCCATATAACCCCAGTAACAGAGCGTAGGCCACAGATCGGATCGGGTCGATCCTGCCCTTAGGGTGGGAGGTGTGACGGTTCCGTACCGAACGGCACATGCGGTTAAGCGGGAGATCAGACGAAGGTGCGAACCGACGTCTGATCACCTAACTCTCGTCGCGCGCGCATCCCTAAACCGCGATCCGAAGTGCGAACGTCTAGACAAAGGCACGGATCGCGGCTTAGTGCGAAGCGTCGCGCCCCGACACGCGCCCCGCTAACCCGCATATAAGCCGACCGCCCGACCAGTTCCAGGCCGGCCCTCTTGATCCACTGCAGTGATCTCGAGCGCTACACGTATTCCGTCTCCCGACTTATTCCCGTCTGTTGTCTGTGCTTTCTGCTGATAAACCCTTAACGCGAACCCTCTGCGATCCCCGTTCTCCGAGCCCCGTCTCAAGACCTCACAGGATACCCTGTATCCCTCACTCTAGAAAGAAATTTAAAAAAATCAATTGAGACTGACGACAACTTACCAACTTCGGAGACTGCTTTTGAGTTTGAACACGTTGACCAGGCGTCACTTCAAGAACTTCACATGGATAAAAAACCATTTTTCTTTCCATTAAACATCTGATCGACAACGATATTGTGATCTTGATGATGACATCATTAAGACGCTGAAGTTGCTACTCTATGATCTGAAATTAAAAGGAGGATTACTACTTATTTGGTAATCAAGCACGGACGCGCACAAATCAACACGCACTGCAAATGCGGTTATCAATCGCACACGCGGTTATCAATCGCCACACGCGGTTATCAATCGCCACACGCGTGACACGTAGTTAACACTTTCACACGCGGAACAGTGCCTAAGCTGAGCTTGGCTGGAGCGAAGCCTGCCACGCAATACGAAGCCTGGTGAGCCAGAGAACTAGGCTTGAAGACTAAGGCAGTCAACCTAAGCCTACGGCAGTTACGATAGAAAGGTAAACGCTTTCCTCGTAACTTAAATTTTGCTGTACAGACGTCATAGAGCCGGCGAATTTGTGCTGCGATAGATGATGAGCTGTTGCTCGTACGACTTACAAGAATAGTCGCAATCTGAGATGTTTTATTTCAATTATTATTTGTTTTGCGGTTAAATAAATCAGCTTTGTGACACGTGGTTGGAAGCCAGCAGAAACCGCTGTTGTCGTTGCAGCTGCAATGAATGAACCCAAGACTAATGTTTGCCGATGATTTCTTCCTGCTGTACAACAACAGCGACCGCTCGCTTCGATCGTGATGACCATAACAGATCAGTTCTGCATCTCTGAATTTCTTACTGAATAGCGCTTGGAACTCGGCGTTTGTGAGCGCCACATTCGTCTCGTCTAGAATAAGCCAAAAGTTGATTTTTGGATTAACTTCCCAGTAGGCTCTGAGTTCCCTGAAGAAGTCGACTGTCAGTTGAACGCCAGTTCTTGGTATGGCCAGATAGTAGAGGTTGCTTACAGGTCGCTTTCGCATAGCAAAGTTCTGCAGAGAACTAACGTTACAATTGGACCAGTCGCCTATTAGAGTAACAGACGTTAGGTACAAGTTTTTCTCGATTTGGTCCTCGAGAAACGCAGCTGCCGTCTCGCTCCAGTACAGCGTTATCCGCGCAAAATAGAACCGTGCATGCAGCGTATTCAATAGACGCGTGCCGAGCGGTGTGTCGGTTGCCAGTAGCTTGAATGAGTTGGAGTTTCTCTGTTCCATGTGCGGCAAGACTACGGTATTCAGGAAATGAGCAAATTCGCCCTGAGTAAACTGCTGAATGTTGGGGTTACTGTCTTCATGCAGGAAATTGTCGATGATGCGTGCAAAGCGGAGGTTCGTTCGAGCGACGTTGAGCACCTGGTCTAGTTGAACTTCTCCCACGCATTCCCATCGTGAAAACAGCGTTTCAGAAGAGGGTTTGACGCGAGTGAAGAGGCACCGGATGCTCTCGCCATTGGGACTGATGCTCAACTCAAAATACTCGCGTCTGTCGAGTTGCTCCTTTATGGCGCGGCTCCACAGCGGCTGGTTGATGTCCGGATGGAGGAGTTGAAGCCACGGTGTGTCGAGAAGACCGGCAACAGAGTTGGCGAGGTCGTAGGCCACGGTGTTCATGTCGGGTGGGTATTTAACGATACGTCAGTTCATTTAAATAAGTCAGTAAGCAATGTTTCAGGTGAGCAATGCGGCTGCGAGCATTGCTTGGGTCATTAACTCATCAAAATCCTCTTTAATTGCTCCACAGTGGCTTCCTCAAGCCCGCCTCCGTGGAAGCGCCAGCACTCGTGAACAATAACAATAAGTCGAAACACTCGTCGATTAGCTGCCAAGCAATCGACGTTGGCCTAATGATACTCAGGCTGAGTATCAACACAGGGTGAGCGTGCCGGGACCAACAGCAAGTGTGATATTCAATTGTTACTACTCAACAGAGTCCACTTCATTTACTCCACAGACGCTTCCTCAACCTCTTTCCTCCTCAATGGAAGCGCTTGGTCAAAGCTGAGTCAAAACAAACGCACATTTGGTCTCTACACGTAATTCAATGCAATTATTGTGTTAGCATCGCATGGTTTTGCACGTTCCTGTTCATATAAGCGTTCAATTATCGCTTTCCTGACATTCTGCACACGATCAGCCAACATGGACGCTGTCCCTCCTCTCTTCATCGAATCGGTTCTCTGTCGACTCAATTCGACCTCTTGCCTCGCTGCCGGGAATCTTGGTACCGTTAACTGGTTCAAACTCGCAAAAAAAGAATCGAGCAAGAAAAGCATTTCGGACCTCAAGATGATCGAAAAATCACTGCAAAACTTTTCGAGTGATCTAACACAAATCATAGGAAGCGTCCGTTTAATTGCGAACCAGATGCAAGGGCTACAATAGATACGTTTGGTTTGGTATGTCGTTTGTAACTGTTTCTCATATAATACGTTTGTTTTTGTGGGTAAATAAATGGTTTGTAATCGTTCAAATTTGTGAGAAAACCAGAGCCGATTAGCCTCCATAAACGGTTTGAACTGGCACGGTCGGGACTTGGCTTGGTTCAAACCATATTTTAGTCATGTTTGCAATCAATAGCGAGCGCACTTACGATTCCCGTAATTCGTAATTAGTTTATTTAGTTTACTGCGTTCACCAAAGTTGCAGCCATTACGGCGCAGAATCAGGCATTCTAATACCAGTTTGGACACCAATCTCCAGTGCAGCGTTTAGCCACGATAGCAGGAGCACAGTAGTCGGAGACGCAGCGCTTGGCTACAGTATCCTTGGCCGGAGCACAGTAGTCGGAGACGCAGCGCTTGGCTACAGTATCCTTGGCCGGAGCACAGTAGTCGGAGACGCAGCGCTTGGCTACAGTATCCTTGGCCGGAGCACAGTAGTCGGAGACGCAGCGCTTGGCTACAGTATCCTTGGCCGGAGCACAGTAGTCGGAGACGCAGCGCTTGGCTACAGTATCCTTGGCGGCCGGAGCACAGTAGTCGGAGACGCATCGCTTGGCTACAGTATCCTTGGCGGCCGGAGCACAGTAGTCGGAGACGCAGCGCTTGGCTACAGTATCCTTGGCCGGAGCACAGTAGTCGGAGACGCAGCGCTTGGCTACAGTATCCTTGGCGGCCGGAGCACAGTAGTCGGAGACGCATCGCTTGGCTACAGTATCCTTGGCCGGAGCACAGTAGTCGGAGACGCAGCGCTTGGCTACAGTATCCTTGGCGGCCGGAGCACAGTAGTCGGAGACGCAGCGCTTGGCTACAGTATCCTTGGCCGGAGCACAGTAGTCGGAGACGCAGCGCTTGGCTACAGTATCCTTGGCGGCCGGAGCACAGTAGTCGGAGACGCAGCGCTTGGCTACAGTATCCTTGGCCGGAGCACAGTAGTCGGAGACGCATCGCTTGGCTACAGTATCCTTGGCGGCCGGAGCACAGTAGTCGGAGACGCAGCGCTTGGCTACAGTATCCTTGGCCGGAGCACAGTAGTCGGAGACGCAGCGCTTGGCTACAGTATCCTTGGCGGCCGGAGCACAGTAGTCGGAGACGCAGCGCTTGGCTACAGTATCCTTGGCCGGAGCACAGTAGTCGGAGACGCAGCGCTTGGCTACAGTATCCTTGGCGGCCGGAGCACAGTAGTCGGAGACGCAGCGCTTGGCTACAGTATCCTTGGCCGGAGCACAGTAGTCGGAGACGCAGCGCTTGGCTACAGTATCCTTGGCCGGAGCACAGTAGTCGGAGACGCAGCGCTTGGCTACAGTATCCTTGGCCGGAGCACAGTAGTCGGAGACGCAGCGCTTGGCTACAGTATCCTTGGCCGGAGCACAGTAGTCGGAGACGCAGCGCTTGGCTACAGTATCCTTGGCGGCCGGAGCACAGTAGTCGGAGACGCATCGCTTGGCTACAGTATCCTTGGCCGGAGCACAGTAGTCGGAGACGCAGCGCTTCTGCGGCGCAGCGGAGGCGAGTGCGAGGAGCACGAGAAGAGCGCAGGCGGGGACGGCGGCGAACATCTGAAATCAACCGAATTGAGCGACTGAAGGGACGAAGCGGTCCTTGGATGCCGATTTCTGCTCCAATTCTCTCTTTTATTCGCTGCAAATGCACCAAAATAGGAATTCCCATTTAGATTCATGATTCACTGTCTGCGGCTGAGCATCTACTTTTAGACTTTTTTCTAATTAAGAATTTCGTCATTTAGATCTAAAAAGGTCTGAAAAACATCAATCTCCAGTGCAGAGTCTCATAACAGGAGCACAGCAGTCGAGTCGATTGGCTACAGTATCTATCTAACCGTTCAATAATTGATCTATACTCAAATGTACGGTGATCTCTGTGATCTTCATTTGTGCTCGAGTATACAATGAAATGCCTTATTAGCGCTACTTACAGTAAAACAATCAAATTGGGTGAAATTCCAACTTGCAAGAGTCAGATTCACAATCAACTGTCAACTCAAAAGCTTTTGTTCCGCATTTGTTCCATTTGTTCCAGTAGGTGTTCCAGTGTTCCAGTTACTTAACTTTGCTTCTTATCAACAAACAAGCGCTTCATCGCAGGAGACATGTGACATCTATCCTCATTTCGACGTTTCAAAGTCGTGCGCGCGGTGGCCAATTGGTAGTGCGTTTGTCTGTTGTGTGCGGTGTCCGAATTCGACGCCGAGAGGTGTCAAATCGAGAATCGAGAACACTTAAAGCACTTTTCGCTTCTTCTCTCATAGTTGCACTTTCGCGCTATTTTTGCTTTATGCAAGGCACTCCGAGTTGGCAGCCTTGGCAACTTGGTGGTTGCATGGTTGTATTCTTGAGAGACCTGCTGCCAGACGCCTTTTCCTAACGTCCTAAACAATCAGCCTTTGCAATCAGTCCAAAAACAAATTTGATCAACGCCAATTTATGAGAAAATATCTTCAGGGATTAGTCAAGAATTTATTTTTGATTTTTGACCATGAAAAGGTTGCTCTTTGTCGCACAAAATGCTTTCCTGGTTCTTTTCTGAACAACCGTTTATGAGCGGCTCTAGTCGTTTAACGTCTTTCTGCACCTGTTTTTTGCATTTGCAAATTCCAACTAATACCCGCTGCATCTGTTTTACCATTTTCGGATTAGTGGTCACTTTAAGTCTTTAACCTTCAAAACAGAGTTTGTCAACGCAACCGTACACGATTGTAAATGATTTTTTGTTGCTGAACCTCACGCAATTATTAACCTCATGCAATCAAAAATTTAAATTTAAATTTAAAATTAAAATTTAAAGTGTAAATTAAAATTTTGATTTACATTTACATGGTTTGATTTACAGAACATACAGTAATTTAGCATTTTTGGACGTGGTTGTGTTGCAGAGCATCCTCTAAAATCATCTGAAGAATCGTAATTAGTTATTTGGCAGCCAGCGTCACTCTTTCTTGAATAAATCATTTCACATCAATACCTCTTCAGGATTTAACGAAGAACATTTTAAGCACTTGCGCTTTCATACTCATAGGCATACTCATAGGCAAATGTGGCTTAGTATTACACCTAGGCGCCGTTTTTTGGGCTACAGGACAATTTGTTTTGATGCTTTTCATTGGCATTCAGGTTTTTTGGTTCTGGTGAATGTTTTAAAGATCGAAATTTTTTAAAATTTGCAAATTTGATTTTTGACTATAAAAGGAGGTACTCGTTCAAAATGCTTTCTCGCTTCCTTCTTGAACAACCGTCGTTTAACGTTCTTTACGCTTTTAGCACATGTTTTTTTTTGCGATTTATATCCGCTGCAAAACAGAGTTCAACAAAACAGAAACAGTCCGGCATCTGCTTTACGATTTTCGGCTTTAGTGGTCACTTTAAGTCTTCAACTTTAAGTCTTCAACTTAAAGTCTTAAATTAGTTCAAAATAGTTTGTTAACGTCTACATTACTAACGCTAACCTTACTGTAAATGAATTTTGGTTGCTTAACCTCATGCGATTATGAATTTTGAATGAATAGCAATTGCTACTGGTCAAAAGTCGAGATTACAATCAATTCCCTGAAGCACTCAAAAGAGAAATCCAGCGCAGAAAACCAGGAATCCCAAGCTTTTTTGTCATGCTCAAGAGCGATTCAACACAAACTTTGGATCATCACTAATTTAAGATTTTATTCATTTACTTACAGGACATACAGAAATTCAGCATTTTTGGTTGTCGTTGTGTTGCCGAGCATCTTCTAAAATCAAAGGAATGTTTATCATTGCCGGATTTGTAGAATTTCCTAGAACCGTCAATACTGAGGAAAACTGAAGGCGCAACGTAGGCTCCAAGCAATAACCGAAACAGTTCATCTTTTGGCTGGCAAAGATTGTTTACATTGGGGTCGACGCATTTGCAAAAAATAACATTTTGGTGCCTGGCTGCCAATATATTTTTTGCAACATTTAAGTTCTTTTTTGCTAATTTCCGTCCAAGTTGCAAACGTTAGTGAATTTTTGAATTTGAATTTTGAATTGCCATTGACGTTTAAAAGTGAACTACACAACAAACTACTATTTTTGGACATTATCCACAACCATCGTTTTTTTCGTTTTTGCAATTTTCGTTTTTCCTTGGCCCACTGTTGACAACAAATCTGTGGACATTAACCTGATTTTTGCAGCCTTGCCCGTATTTTTGAAGCGAAGCCCCTAATTTGAGGAGACTCGCCTCGCTGATTTCTCGTGCCGCGGTCACCACCGCACTCTAATCGTTGTGAATTGAAACAAATTTTTGTCTCCGGCCTCACGCAGTGACAAACCACTCAGTGGTACTTTTGAGGTATAATCGAGCTAAACATGACCTTTGACGTTTTAATAGTTTTTGATTTTTACTGTTTGAACTTTGGTTTTTGTTTTCCTTTTGGAGACGTTGACCTCTTTCTCCTGGATATACACGCATTTTGGTTACAAACAATTCGCGTTTGTTAGACGAATATAGTTACAAATACGAGAATATTTTTGTAGGTCACTTGGGCATTTCGGATCACTTCATTTTTCTTTTTTCATTTTTGCGGAGCATTCCGATGATCACTGTTTGCGTGTTCTCCTTGCTCCGATCGCGTGTGACAACCCTTTCCACAGCGTGAGAGAGAGTTTCAATGAGGATTAAACGCGCTTTGGGAACAGAAATCGCGCAATAAACGAGCACGCTTTTGGGTCAAGCGAGCAAAAATTACATGAAGCAACTTCTTTATAAGCTGAAAATAGTGCGTTTTGAACTGAAATTATTGGTATTCTGTTCAGTAACCAAATTTGCAGACTTTGTGCGGAACTATGTAAAAGCCTGAAGGAACAAAGTGAACTAAATATTTTTGGTTGATGATACATGTTGACGATTCCATTTATTTTTGGAAAAGTTGAGACAAGAAATAATTTTTTTTCGCGTAAAAAGTAGTTTTGTAAACAGTTAGAGCTCTGCGTAGTTTCATAGAGCATTTTTGGTTTTTTGTTAAAAAACCAAATTTGCAAGATTCAACGGCACTGATATTCAAAATTGACTTTAATGTTTTGTTTATTTTTGAAGTTCGGTTGTCGAATTTAATGTTTAACGATTTTTCACAGAAGAGTTGAATTTTTTGATAGAGACGCAGTGGTCAAAGCTGTTCATTTCATTTTTTTCTGTTCACAGTATTTTAATCGTAAATTTATTACCGTGATGCATTATCATTTTGCGCGACGGCACTTTGACGTGGAAATGTGCGCCGTTTTTTTGTCACATTAGGTTCCAATCGAGAGAACGCATTCCAATCATTTTTGATTGGTTCCGTTCCGTATTAAAAAGTAAGCATCGGACGCTCTTAATTAATCTTATGTAAAATTGACACAATTGGAATACAAAATTCTCTATTTAGTGCTTAATTAGTAATGAACTTGTACTGACGATCTGACAGCAACTAGCTATGAATGAGGTGTCAATAGACAGCATCGTAATACGGTCCATTTTCACGTTTGATCACGGTATTCCTTGAAGCGTGAGGAGACTTAACCGCCACATGATTTTCCTTTGGTTTTGCGACTGATTTTTGTCCAAAGATTCTAAATTTATATTTTACAGTCAAGTACCGAGTTTTTTTTGAGTGTTGTTTTTTGCAATAATATGGTTTAAACGTTTAAAGTTTACAATTGTCGAACGTCGAAAATTGCAAAAAAAATTTTGTTTTTGTTCAGTGATTTAAGCATTACGCTTCAGACGCTAAGAACATCAAAAGCAAAGCAATCTTAGACCTAAGACAGCATTGACCTAAACCTCAGTTTGTGTATATCTACCCTTAAACTCAAAATTCGAAATTTTTTCATTAATTTTCGGGTTTTTTTTGTTTTTGTTAACTTTAATGAACAACCAAAATTTTTCAAATTCAATTTCTGACCGTTTAGAATTGCTGCTACGTTCAAAATTCTTACCTGAACCGCGTTTTTTGAAGAGTCGAGTGGTTTCAGTAACGTCTAACAAATCAGCAAAAGAAGCATAGACTAAATTGTTAGCTGAAACGATCGATAAACGAAATATAACATTTTTGTTGTCCTGTTTTTCTCTCTTTTTTAGTTTGTCACTTTGCTTTTAATTGCTTAACCAGATTGCTTGGTAAAATCCATAGTTGTAGGACAGCTCAGCTGCTATAAGTAAGTAAAGTTGTGTCTATATTTCATACAAATTCCAATAAAAAGTGATTGAGCACACTTTCAGTTTGTTTTGTAAACCAAGTTTCAGTTTCTCCGTTGCAAAGACAGTTTAATCTCAAGCCTTCCAGCCTGCTAATTTTGACAACAAAGTTAACTTCAAAACAATTTTTTACCAATACTTTATAGACTACCTCAATCTACAAGTTTTTTAATTTCTTATCTATCGGTGCTCACAACAGCGACACACACAAACACAATGCTTGTAACTCAGTGGTTTAATTAAATTTTTGTGATGATGCCCAATGGCCTAAATCTGATGCCTAAATCTGAATTTTGGATGAATATGATTTAATTTGTTGAGGACTGATTTGTATTTCTAGAGTTTGATTTAGTTTGAATTTTGTACAAAAACAGCACGTTTTTCTGAAGCATTCCACAGAGAACGTAAACATGGAAAATGCAAATTTTTGTTGAGCTGTCTTTCGAAATTCGGAATAAACTGAGGATTTACACTAATCCAATTTATAGCATTACGCATAGCGTTGGGCTTTTAGGTGCAAACATGTTTGGCAAACACTTACGTTACTTTGCCTTTGATCACGACTCACGACATTGCTCTATTTCTTGTAAATTATTAAATTGTCTTAATTTTTGCGGTTAGAACCTTAACGCTGCTAACGGTTTGTATGTGTAACATTATTCGGTACGGAATTCAATCTTTGAACGAGTTGTTTAATAACCTGAGTACTGAAACAATTTAAGTCAAATTGGACGCTTTGAACATGATAGTTCTTTTCTAGCATTTTTTGGGGGTATTCTGCTTGCTTGGCGATTATATTTGTCCTCATTTTATCAACACAAAGATTTATGATAAAATTTATGATTTTTGATATTTTCTATTTTAAATCAACCAAACCAAACAATTGCGGTGAATGGCACGAAAGGAAAGAAACGTTTGCTCCCTTATTCACACACAGAAAGAGTGCAACTGATTATTGGGAAGGAGGAAGAAGGATTGGTTCATAATCGGGTGAACTACACGTCTAGGACGTGACACAGTCAAACAGTGTGCACACTTTGTTAACTTGTAATGCATTTTTGTTGGGTGGTAGTGTTGTTGTACATCCCCTAAAATCAATTCGGGCACATTTATTAGCTGTTTGGCAGTCACTCTCAGTCTGCCTTATTTTTAAAATTTTCAGTTTGTTTGACGAATGATATCACTGTCCTCTCAGAATGTCGCCTCATTTTCTCAATACTATAATCGTAGCCTTTTTGTAGTGTTCCTGAAGCGTAAAAACTGAGGAAAACTGAAGGCGCAACTAGGCTCGAGGCAATCATGGAAACAAAAAATTGTTTTTTGGTTTTTTTAAGAGTGCTTTTAAAAGTTTTACATTGTTTAGTTTTTGGTCTGAAAAGTGTCCGTGTTTGTTGACTACAAATTTTTGGCGCGTATCCTTTATCGCAATTTCTGTGGGATGAGGAGTTATTTCAAATTTTGAACACAATTTTTCAACTCGAGTTTCCCACAAGTTTCTTCAAACAAATATGTTACGTATGGCACTTGGGTCCCGAAACTATTGCCCTGTCGCGATGGCAGGCTGAGTATCATTAGGCCACGGCGATTGGTTGGCCGCTAATCGGCACGTGTTTCGAAATTCACTCGTCTTTATGTGTTGTTTGCTTGTTTGAGATAAAGGTATAATTACCCTTATTTGAGGTTGACATTGAACCATCCACGTTACGCTCTCGACTTAGAGACGTAACAAAATAACATTTAATTTTGCTTCGAATGGGTGATCAAGGTGATCACGCTCGGTTGATCAAAGCTGTTCTTCCGTTTCGGGAAAGGGTTGACCAGCAGAGATCTCGGACTTTGGTGTTTTCGGGTCCGGGTACCCGGTATGTTCGAATACGGGACATCTCTGTTCACCAGTCTATTTTTTCTGTAGAATTTAATGCGTTCTCGCAACCATCGTTTGTCATTGTTTGATATTTTTAATTTGTCTTTGTCTTATAATTGTATGATGTGAAATCAACGTTTAACCAAAAAAATATCGTTTGTTTATATTGTTTTTGTGTATGAATAAAACTAGAATTCATTCGAAAAAATTTTCAATTTTTGTCTTCAAAATTTCCGATCGCGTGCTCCTTAATTGCTAAAAAAATTTCATTTTTGCATGCAAGTGCCCTAACTAGGGATTAGGCGGGGGCTTCTGTTATTCAGTACTAAGCCTGTTAAGCCCACCGCGCGCACGCGCTGTGGGCTTAACAGATGAGTTGCCGAATAACTGTTGTGCTCAATGTGATATTTCCGGAGACGTGCAAATTTTACTTTTCATTTAATTTAAATCACTTTGCACTACGTATAATTCAGGCACAGGCGATGTTGCCGGACTTATCACCCCATTTGCACACAGCCGAGTGTAATTTCCTCGTGCAACTGATGCGTCGATGCCAGGATAATAAAACTCTGGGTAAATTGTTCGGTGCGTGCAACTACTGGGACGAAGCCGTATGGCAGTGCACGAAACAAGAGCGAATTTGGCGAAGGTTTGTAGACTTTTTCCAGTTCTCCGAGATGTTGTTCGTCGATTGACTTTCTTATCGTTTAGGGATAATAACCCTCGTTATACTCGTCGCCGTGTGGAACTGAAGCGTCTTCCAGAGCAGTACTACACGCCAGCTCTTAAGAAACTCCAGGACGAGGGATTGTTGCGATTTAGCGACGGTAGCAACGGTTGCAAAATTTGATTGCTAGGTTTATTAAAACTTGTTGGATGGAAATTAGACAAAAAATCGTGTATGAATGAAACTATTTACAAGTCACAGTCATAAATTGTTACTGTTGGGCCGGAGCTATGGGACCGGGGCCGTCTCCAGCGCCAGGAGCACCTCCGCGCTGCTTGCGTCGGCAAAATTTGCGGTGCGTGGTCCAGTGGCGCTGTTGGCATTCTACGCTACAGTAGGCCGTGTTCCAACAGCAGTGGTAAATGGCTTCTGATTCGCACTCCCAACACCACTGCTTCTTCTTAATCGTCGAGATTTCCTTTCGGTGTTTGTCGTTAACTTTCACAAGTTCCCCACGATGAGTTTCACGGTATTTTTGCTCGAGCTCGGTCCTGAAAGTAAGGCAGGTCAGACAGCCACCATTATGCTGACGAACACGGTGGTGCCGAGTTCTTCCTTGAACTGCGTAAGCAACTCGGTGCGGATTTTCTGTTGATCGGACAAGAACTCTTGATGAAGCTACAACATACCGTAATCTAATTACCGTATCTCGCACAACCACGACTTACTATTTCGGTCATTTCAACTAGGCGCTTTTCGCCCGACTGTTGGTAGTCGGTGAACCAGTGACGTTGGAGGTCCATGAACATGCGCTTCATGCGCTCATCCAGCACCCACTCATCGTTTCCGTCGTGGACGTCAACATCGCCGGAATTGACAACGCCAACCGGATTCATGTCCTCATCATCTTTTGCCAATTTCCCGTTGTCGTTCATACCTGACAGCAGCAGACACGGTAACTACAGTAAGCGAGCGGAGGAAAGAGCGCGAACTAGCGGAATCAACGTGCAGCGTACGAAAGCACGGGAATCGAAAACAGTGTGAACAACACGACAAGCTACCGTAGCTATAAACAGGAAAGCGATGGTTCAGTGCTTTCTCGCGTTGCATACGATAGCCAATGCGCCCGTGAACTGACGCTGCGTCTCAAGGTGCGACAGTCACGAGTATTGATTGGCGCGGACGTTCTCTGCGGGATCGCACTGAACAGAATGGAAATGTCCGCTGTTCGTATTTTTGAATTTCGAATTCCGCGTTTTCCTATGGCGTTTTTTTGTGACGAGCCCGATTAATGAGATTGTTTGGCCTTCTTCCTACTGCACCATTTTGAAATGTGCTTTGATGCTCCAAGCAGAATGTGTCAAACATTGAGATCCTGACTTATCGCGTCGCTTTCAGCGTTCCCCTTTTATGTCGCGCTTCACAGTATTTTCACGTGAAATCATTGCAGTCTCTTAGCAGAATGGCTCCGATTAATCCAGCGATCGCATGCGACCTCGGCAACGAAAACGTGGACGGCGCACAGCACCGGAAGACAACATCGCGATAACATCGCGATAAGCTGAAGGCGCAAGCAGGAGCGCTACAGCAGAAGGCGATACCAAAAAGACCGGCGGAAAACGGCGCCGCAGTCATAAAAAACGAGCCTGTGGCGAAGAAAGCGAGAGGTAAGTGTGTAGTGTAAGGTTGTAACTGTTATCGCCTTCTGTTTGCAGAGGATTTCGACGCGCCCGAATCTTCCACACCATGGGAACGCGAACGGCACGGCGAGGAGAAGAAAGGAGAGGCGAAACCGCAGAAAAAGGTCACGGAAAAGGTGAAAGGACTTCCTGAGGATTTCTTCGAGGTCAGACAGGTACAACTACAAAATTTGGATGCTAATAAACTGCTGTTATTGTTCTATACGTTTCAGACTTAAAATTCATTTTTGCGAGCAACTTCCAGTTGGTTTTTTAATCTAATAAACGGAGGCTTCGCGCGCGAATGGCGCTTAAACGCTAAGCACAAAGCGCACTGCGGATGATGTTTTTATTTTCAAGTTTACCGCTTGCGGTTCCAAATTGAAAAGCGTTTGGCAATGGGCTCGGAGATTCGTCGGTCCTCGGACTCCCAATCACATCTTACTCGCCGCTCTGCGGCTCGACTCGCCTCAAAGTTCGAAACTCCAAAAATATAGTTGATGTTGTGGCTGACCTACTGCGCGCGCTTAATTTTGAGCAATTTTTGTTGCTAAAGTTTTCACGTCGTCCGACATGGATGGCAATAGTTTAATGTTCAATGGTAGGTTCGTAATGTCGTGAATTTTTGGAGGCGTTGGATGTTCATGAATGTATCGCCGTTAGCGCCACAACGCAAATAGCTGCAACACAGTTTTGAATGTAGATTTGTTTTGCATTTCCTCCGTTTCACCACTTACAGTACCTGATATCAGGAAAATCCATTGTGGCTTTCTTTACAGTTTATCGACTTTCCGGTGTTCATTTTTTCAATTTTAAAACAAATGTCTGCGTCCTCTTTTGTCTGAAATTTTGATTTTTGTTTACAACAGGCTTACGCCTACCAGCTACAAAATCTTCGAATCGCCTGTGTTCGAAATTTTCGGATACAGAGCGTTGATGTACTTTGACCTATCTTGACAACCAACTATTTTTCGAGTTTCTATTTTTGTCAGCTCCCACTCCCAAAATTAAAATTTCGACCTCTTTTCATTGGAAAAGACAAAAATTACCAGTATTTTTTGATGTTCTATGTTACTGACATTGCTCTCTATTTACTCTCTATTTAATTCAGCGGTTTCCTTGGCCACAAGTTGCAAACTTGTCTTGTGAAACGTCCTGGCATCGATCTCTTCATGTTGCTCATAATCTCTGGAAATCAAACAAACGGCCGCAGCTCCTATGTAAAGAATTGACTGTTGACTGCTGTGCCGTAGTCATTGATAATTGGCTAGATAGTTACACGTGTTTTTTGAAGTTTCTCTGAATGTTCAAGATATTTTCTGTTTTAATTTAACTCTAAACTGAATCGGTTTGTCAAATTTTTTTTGTCATCTCATATAGGTTTCTCTGTTTGATCCATTTTCATTAATATGTATGCGTCTGACTTACGCACAACTAAACAGATACGTATCTGACTAGGGGTTAGGTGGGCGTCTCGGGAGTAATGCGGAATATGAATGAACAGAGACGTATCTGACTTCTTTTCATAAACACTGTAGTGTTTTTTCTGCTTGCTTCAAAGTTCAATTTTGATCAAAGCACATGGTGAAGTTCTCTCATCTCTCAGTCAAGTAGTTTGTTGTAGCCAATTTTTGCACCTGACAACGTTCACCGTTCAATGATTTGAGTTTCAGAGAAGTGTTGTGACATTTTCGCGCGATATTTGTGTTACTTACGTTTAACTAACACTGCCCTCTCCGGCGGCTTCCACATTCTCATTGCGCGGAATCTCTAAGCTTTTCATAGTTTGCCGTAGTCGTTTATGAAATGGATTAATTCGTGCTGTGTGTACATCCATCTCTAAGGAAGCGCGCAGAATGAAAAGAAACTAAGTGTTTGACGCTTGTTTGTAGCGCAAGGTTTTTTTGAAAATCAGTTCGGCTAGCTTATAGAAAATCGGCTAGCTTTACTTTTGAGCTTCAGGGTAAATTAAATTGTGCTCTGTAGTAGAACTTTTTCAAGATCATTGTTTTTAACTGTTTTTCCTGTCTTGACGATTTCGAGGAGCGAGTTAAAGTACATGGAATATGCGATCTAAACTCTACAGTACTACCGTACATATACTTTAATTTTTGGGGATATGACTGTGACGTCAAGATATCGCTATCGCTACAAAACAGTTACATTTTGCAATTTAAAATCACATGATTTAATTTTTTAAATTAAAAATTATTTTGGTAGGTCTTGCAGTGCTCGGATTTTAGCCCGAATGTTCTCAGAGTGAACAAAAACATTTTCAGATTGATTTTGGATCATTGAAACGAGTAGATTTTGTGACAATGTCCGCCTCATGATTCACAATTTGGAAGCACAAAAAGTCAACAAAAAATTGGAATTTTTGACACACTGTTTATTTATTGTAATTGACTGCGCACTCTTTGTGTGCATCTTCTGGTTATAAACTGTGGTTATTTTCCAATATTCCAATTCCAATATCCAATTTTCCATATAGTTCTATTTTTCCAAAACTAGTGAAGTCACTTGATTGCTAACATACCAATCTTGTAGAGCATTGAGTCCACAGATATCGATTGCGCGGAATCTGTTAGCTCCCCATGGTTTCCCGTTGTCATTGGTGAAATGGATTAATTAGTGCCGTGCGCACATCTCTAAGGAAGTGCGCAGGAGACGGGAAACCAAGCTTTGACTTGTCGGTCGGTGTAATGCACTTCATTTATTAATTTTTTTTTGCCAATTACTATCGTTGTAGCTTCACTGTTAGAGCTTCACGGCTTTGCTATCTAGTAGAACTTTTTCCATTTTATCACTTGTCACAGTTTCTGTCTTACAACAAACACGCTTTTAATGAGCTGGCGGAACGTAAGTACCTTCACCTTCAAAAACGATATCTGTTTTCGGTCACGTGACCTCAATGAAAAGTGACCTTAATTAAACATTTTTAGTTAAAAATCACCTGCAGGAACAGGGCTTCAACGTCAAGATTTAGCCATTTTCTATAGAACAACTACATTTCGAAGTTCTAGATCGTTACACCTTTGAGTGATTTTTTAAATTTTATAATTTGATTCATTTTTGGAAATGGCAGCTTCTAGCATGCTTTAAGGGTGAAAACAAAACATTCACCGTTAGATTTTTCAACTCAAAATAAGTAATTTTTGTGCCCACGCAGGAATCGCATCTGGGATTCACCATTTGGGGACAAACGTCGAAAAAAATTGCTAAAAACAGATTTTTGAGATCCCAACTACAACTGAACGTTTTCAATTCCAAAACCTACCGTGTGGGAGAAAAACCTTTAACATATCGGTATCAATTTTTGCAAAATGGTGACCTGATTGGTAGAACAATTCCATTTTTATAATGTTATTTATAAAATGTTGTTTAATTTATTTGAAAATTTGTTGTTTTTTGTCAACGGGCAAAATCTCATTGCTTATGTTTGAAGTCCAAGTTCACCGCTTGTTCTAAGATTGAACAAAAAACTTTACCGTTTAATTTTTCATTATAGAAATGAGTAATTTTTGTCACCATGCTGCGTGGTGCGTGAGCGCCAAACAACGGCTATCGCAAATGAGACGTCTATCTTGAATCCTCATTTGTTGTCTTTGTGAAACACGCGTGGCAGTGCGTTTGTCTGTTGTGCGCGGTGTCTGAGTTCGACGCCCGGTGATGTCGACTCGACCCTTTTGTGTTGTGTTCTCTGAACGACCGGTCGTTGCAAGGTTTTGAGTTTTCGCCTAATAAACCGCAATTCTCATTGCTTCAAGCTTTGCGTTTAATTTTTTAGTTTTGGCAGCTGAGAACGTCTTGGTCATTTTTTTTATTTTTATCTCACCACTCAACGAGGAAAACAAAGGATCATTATCCACTCTTCTCTTCACCTGTTGCTCTCCGCCTGACTCAGAGAGCTATTAAAACATCGGAAACGCAAACAAAGCGTCGTTTTCTGTCGGAGGATTCTCTTTCATCTCGCCTTCTTATCATTACCTTCCCAACATAAACGACCGACTCTCCACATCGACATTCCAGCAATGCATTCTTAATTCGCTTTTGCTCTATTTGTCATTTTTGGCAAAATGAGCACACAATTCCCGCATATAACGGTTCTATCGTTGTGGTCAGATTGTTAAAAAATAAATTTTATTTAATTTTATGGGCTTAAACTATTTTTGAAATGCGAAATGGTAGCAGATTCAATGATACAACTCTTGTCCAGCTATTCGCTTTGTTTCTAGAAATCACAAATCATTTTAATTACAAAAACAACATTCTTCGGATGACTGGATGTAATCGTTGATCTAAGATGACCTAAATAACGCTTTTTTATTTTTTGATCCTGATTGTCTTGATAGTTTTGCTAAAATTTGGGTTTTTAAATAGCGCTCTACAATTTTTGTGCCCGTGCTCTTCTTTATTCCTGAAAATGATTTGTTTGCTTATTTAGAAATTTAATGATTGACTAGAACTGTAATGCTTAATTCATAAAACTTAAATACACGGAAGAGTATACCAAACACAGTTAATTTCGTCCGCCAAATCAGGCCGCCAAATTCGCCCGGACAATTCCGACTTTTGTACCTGCATAGATTATTTTTTTTATTTTAGATTTTTTAAATATTTTTGAACTTGTCTGTAAACTTCTGCAAAGTAAACCTCTAAAAACAAATTTACAGCCACTGCTTGTTAAAAGAAAACATAAAATGCGCCAAAAAAAAATTGTCTAAACCTTTTTTTTGCCTCTATATTTTCTTACTGCATTTATGAATTGTGAAATTTTGTCTTTTTTTTAAAGTGACCTAGGTCAACCTTTTACATTCAGGGGAGTGTTTCTAAAGTTCTACATAAACTTTTTACTTGCTAAAAAAAGTTTAGTTTAAAACGTTCGGAATTCCCGGATTAATTACAAGTTAGATTAACGAAGAACACAATTATTTTTGTTGCACCCGATTGTTGCTTGTTTGAGTGCAGTATGTAATGCAGAAAAACAACCGATAGTCTTGTCGGTCGTGCTGTAAATTTTTTGAGATGTAGTTTTCTCAGTTAACGCGCAGTTTGAACACGCGTTACGGTTGACCCAACTTCCAAAATCTCCATTTCCTGTCAATAGGCAGTTGCTACATTTCTTAATGCCAAAGTTTCAACAATTTTCAATTTAATTTAAATTTCAATTTTCAATTTAATTCAATTCAATTTCAATTTAAATACTCAGCCTCATTTGAGAATTTGTCGGATAATCAATCAGCTTGACCAAAATTAGCAGTAAACAACATTTTAAATCTTCGATTTTTTGCAGGGTTGAAAACATTTATGAAAAAAACTTTTTTTTATTTATTGGAGTCGATTTCGGGTCTTCTAATTTAATTTAAAACAACAAAGCAAACAAATGTAGTCGCTTAGATTAGTTTTTTTTATTGAATCCATAATCAAAGAATTTTTCAAATAGAATGGATATAAATAGTCGACGTCTTCAAAAGCTGTTCAATTAATTTTCTTAAGCGGGTTCCTCCTCGTTGTTGTCGTGTGTGTTGCGCGCAAATCTAATATGCATAAAACAACCTCTCTCTCTCTCTACGTTGGGCATTTTTCTGCAAACAAATTAACCTATTTCTAACTGATTCTGTAGACCGTGCGTACAAACTATCCACCAAAACTAAGTTGTAATACAGTACGTTAACTTTTTTGCAGATGAATTTGCACAAAAAAGAT
>MQUG01001107.1:0-27937 GCA_007213375.1 Steinernema feltiae | reverse complement strand
TGCGTTCTTGTTTGACTGCCTTGGGAAGATGCAATTTTGAAAATGCCTTTTCTAACTACGGACAATTGGATTTTACACTTTCTCATTGTTGTAGCGGGGAAAGGAGATCTCAACTTTGAAAAAAGCCAACTCGATGACCTGATTTATTGAAAATCCGTCAAACAAACGCAATAATCCAAACTCAAAAAAACAAATTGTGGAGCTTTGCAAAGTCACGACTCCACTTCTTCTGAACGTTCAATTCCTAAAACATTAATGTGTTCAGCAAAACGTCAGACTAAACCACTTTTGCAATAAAATCCGCGATCATCCGCAGTTCGCTCTCCTTCTCTGCCAGTTCTTCTTTTGTCATAGTCGAATTTTCACGAATTTCGACGGCTTTGAAATCAAAGCGAATGAGATGATCTTTGAGGACCTGAACAGAAAATTCTATACATCAACAATAGGGAATACAATTGACCTTGATTCCATTAGCGCGGCTCTGTGCCGCTTGTTCCAACAACGACTCGATTGACTCCTCCATGAGCTTCACGTCGACACGAACGGCGAGTTTGCTGATTGCTGCTTCCTTTTCAGCGTCCGTTACGTACGATGCGCGTTGAATGTTGTCCCGGTGGTGATTGTGCTTTTCAAATGCGCATAGACCGCACAGAGTCAACTAAAACCAAGAATTTCGGCTTATTAATTCCGTTCTTACTTGACACTGAACGCAGCGAAGAGCGTTAACTTCTGGTATTCGCGTTCGACAGAAATGGCAGCTTTGTGTTAGTCGCGTCATCGTCTGCGATTTCGGAATTCGTTCCACAATGTCTTTTTCGTACAAATTCACATAAATTTCATTGTTTGGCCTACCTTTGAGTGAATAGTTTACCGGGAGATACTCTCCTGATGCGAGGTTAACTGCTTTGCGACAAGCGGGACACAAAATTGTCTTTTTCCCGCTTTTCAGAGGTGCTATTTCAAGCATTCGAGCTTCGCATCTTGCACAAATTGAGTGGCCGCATGTGGAAAACACTTTTGGGACGTCGAAATCGTCAAAACAGGGGCATTCGTGGAATTTGCTAGATAGAGGCGATGACATTGAATTCTAAACTGTTTAAATTACAATTCAGTTAGCAAATGATTGAACAGAGACAAAACCTGATAGCTGACATCCATTTTGTAGATCCACGCCTGATTTTTGAGAATATATGAGCAAGCGGAGTGAGAACACGAATATAAGTTTAGGAAAACACCGCGCTAAAGCAAGAGACCGTTTATGCTACTTTACAGCCGATTGTACGTCGCTCTGCGTTTCGCTTTCTCACGTACATTCTCAAGGTCATGTTAGGAGCAAAATGCAGTCAGAAATCAATAGGCGGGCGGCGATCGACCAAAAGGAAAATGCAGTAGACCTGGATCGTCAGTTGACACATGAGTAAAAGTTAGACAGTTGGTTTTAATGACCTGTGCAAAAATGATCTGATGTAAGTTCCGGTATGCCGCACGTTCTTGTTTTTTTATCAACGCTTTTTTGTTGTTTTTCTTTTGTTCAGCTATTTTCGAGTTTTTAAGTAATTTCTCGGTGCATATGGTTTTGAAACGCACACTTGCAGTTGCAAATTCCGGATAGTCTGATAGCCATTTTCTGGCTGCACTGGCTTTCTAGTAAACGTAACAGTTACTATTTTTGTGGTAATTTCAACGCTATTTCAAAGTTGGTTTTGTTTTGGAATGTGGGCACGGTCCACAACTAAATGCTGTCGTTGGAAGTTTATTTTTGGGCGACGCATCGTTGTTCCGTTGTCGTTATCTACAAAGTCAAAGCTTTTTTGCTCGTATTTGATGTTCTCTCACAGAAGGCCGTATTTTTTTTGTTTATCTCATCAGATGGTCCGACATTACCCCTCAGGTCATTACACCTCAAACAGATGTTGTTTCAATTTTGGAAACCAGTTTTTGCAGCCGTCAACCAGCTTTGCAGCTGCAGCTCATTATGGAGCCCAAAATGTTTGAAGAAACAACACATGAATTTATATTTTTTTTGTTGAAGTATTACATTGTCTTAAAACACCTTAAAACTTAACAACTTTAAACATTGTATCAATTGGTGTATCAATTCAATATGTTTACAGTTTTCGTTTTGGCTACCAAATTGTTTGCTTCTAACTGTCAGCTGTGCACCTGTCCAAATTGGATGCTCCATGATGAGCAAAATCAAAAATATTTTTTAATTAAAGTTTTGTGCCCCAATTCCTGCACCAATGGGTGCAATTTGAGGAAATTAGTGTATATTTTTTACCTCCGCAGTTCTTTTTTGCAAAAGATAAAATTTTCAAACTTTGCAAACATTTTAATGCAGCTGGGTTATTCACAGCACAGTGATTTTTGAAAATGGTATTTGATTTACTTAAGATCACAAAAATTCATCTTTCATCTTCATTCCGCCTTGTGTTCGCCAATTATTTTCACTTTGGAAGGTTGAACGAACGGGTTGGGTTGTTTAAACCTCATAAATTTCATCAGAGTTCGCCATTCAAGTCATTTACGAAAAATCTTTTATCAAGTCAAAAAGTCAATTTTGACTAGCTAACATGAATTCTAGCTCCTAAATTCTAGCTAACGCAATCAACATTGTTTGAATTTTTGACAAGAGAAGTGTAAAAAGACAAATGACTGTCCGGATGATAAAGCAACGTGGCCTTTTAGTTTAAAAGAGTTCGACCGTTATCTTGAACTTACAAAAGAAAGTAAAAGAACAGCTGTCGACGCACTGAACTCACTGGAAACACATGTTCCATCGTCGGTTACGTAACGTTTTCTCTTTCTTGATTTCTTTCAATAAGTCAATTTTGACATGTGATTCTAGCTAACACTCTCGTTACTCTCTCGTTAGCCTTTTATGGCGTTGCTGAGAAATTATGCAAATTTTGCCTTTGATTCATTTTGCGGCTACAGGCCACAATTTATCTGCATTTTTGGAGGCGTGTCTTTGTCGCAGTATACAAGCGCAAAAACACTTGCTTCATTTGCATTTTGTTTCTGCTGTTAGTATGTGAAACGGTAAATCTGCTCTCTCAGCATGTGACCCTGGACACCCTCATTTTACCCTAGACACCCCGTGGTGTCGAGCTAACCCAAAACCTCGAAAATTTCAGAGCAGTTTGATCAGAGTTCGTCATTCCTCATTTTACCTTAAACACCCCGCGTTTTCAAGTCATTCAAACAAAATTATATGTAAACCAAGTCATGCTTCATGTTAATCTAGTTAACACAACCAACATTGTTTGATTCTTTTTGACAATAGAAGTAGGATAAAAGACAAATGAGTGTCCGGAGGATAAAGCAACGTGGCCTTTTAGTTTAAAAGAGTTCGACCGTTATCTTGAACTAAGTGAGAGAACAGCTGTCGACGCACCGAACGGACTCGAAACACATGTTCCAATCGTCGGCTACGTAACGTTTTCATCTTCTTTCTTGATTCATTCAATCGAAATGCTCGCCCAACACTTTGTTGCTCTCGTTTTCCTTGCAACTGTCGCCATGGTCCCAGCTGTACCAATCGTGGAAATGGTCGAAGACGGCAGTGTAGTGATCCGAAAACCCCGAAGGTATTTCTTTTTTGTTATCACGAACGAATTTTTGGTTTTTAGTGTTCAAAGCGTTAACATTAACTTCCGTTCGAATACAAATTCCAACTACAACGTTCAGATCTCGGGTGGAATTCAAACGACGCACAGTGGGATTGCTGTGAGCCATTCGGTGCGGCAAGTACAAAATCGGAACGTCAATCGGAACATTTCCTATCAAATAAATGGGAGAGCACAGAGGAACAACGAAAAGGATGAGAGTATCGAAAGCTCTGAAAGTGTCGAAAGCTCTGAAAGTCCCGAGAGTGTTGAAAGCCCCGAAAGCGCTAAAAGCCCGGAGAGCGTTGAAAGTGCGGAGGAATGAAATTTTTGTTGCTGATTGATGTTGTTGTTCGATGAATGACGTTTACCAGTAAAGCAAATACTCAGCAGAAGACAACACACATAAATCGTTTAAAACACATCCAATAGCAAAAGTCATTTTTTAAATTAAGAAGTTTCTATTTTTAGGCTACTAGATTTTCAGAGCGTTTTTTTGCGAAGTCAAGCCAAAAATAAGTGTCAGTGCAGATTTTTAATCAAAGTTTATTGGTTTTTTTTAAAATTATTAAATTTTGAAATATTTTTTTCTCCTTATGGTCGGGTTCGTTTCACTAATGGCGACACCTCTTACAGAAAATTCCCGTAACTTTGCATTTTTGAAAATCGTGCAGTGTTTTTTTGCGGTCTTGATTTCGAGTTCCCTGAGCTTTAGTTGCTTACTAGGTTCAAGAACAATTGCAAAATGCAAAACTGTTCTCTATTGAAATTCTCTACAAGAATCAACGCAAAAAGAGTGATTCAACAGTTCTTGAATGGTCTTCATCAGTTTTTTTAAAATGATTAAATTTTTAAAGCGTTTTTCAGAGCGTTTTTTTGCGAAATCACGCTAAAAATAAGTGTCAGTGCTGATTTTTAATCAAAGTTTATTGTTTTTTTTTCACTTTTAAATTTTGTATCACTATTCTGGCATTTGAATATATTGACAATTATGTTATTATTGAATTTTTTGTTGTTTTTTTGGCATTGTTTGTAACCGGATCTTGTACAAGTTGCGGAACGATTAAAATTACATTAGATTAGTTGGATTTCAAAAATGGAGTTTAATTTTTGAAATTTTTGGTGTTTTTTGATTCCGATTGAAAATTTAAAATGAGGAAACTAAACCCTACAATTGTTTTCCGGGGACTTTACTTAAACTAGCATTCCTAATTTGACTCGTTTCAGTCGGTTACGTGTACCGAACGTTTTTGTCGATGTAAAAGTTGAGGTTACTCATTTTACTGAAATGAGCAATTCGTTTGGAGTTTTTTCAACGCTGACCTAAGAAATTGCCCAAATTCTCGTTTTTTTTCGTCAGTAATGCATGGATGGATGTCACAATCAATCCTCTGCGTTTTTAATGAAATTGAAATTAAGCGTTAAATAAAATTAAATAATCAAATACATTTTTATTCAAATCTTTCAGTTAACAAGATTAAGTGAATCTAGGAAATTTAAAACATTCAAATGATTAGATACCGCGCTAACAAAAGTCGCTAGCTAGCACTTGTTCATTTTTGTTAGTTGTCACTCAACCACTCTTATTATGCGGTTGTTCAACACCAGTTCAATGGACAAACTTTGTTTTGTTTTCCTGTGCTAAGGCCAGAATAGATCTGTGTACAATTTATCATCGTCATTTTTGATCGACAAGTTTGATGACAAGTGAACCGTACGGTTTATTCGCTTGATTAAGGAGCGCTTTTGAAGCGCTTGATGAAGAGGTAGGGCTAAGTGTTTCTCAGACTTCATTTAATAAATTATTTTATTCTTGTCTTCGAAAAATATCGGTTGCAGGTATGAGTGCTTAAAGCACGAATTTCAAAGGCTCTATTTGATTATATAATTTTTGCAGCCGCTGATTTGTGAAAAAGTTATTCGATTGCAAGTTAAGATTTTTAGCTTTATATTTTGTCCGTTGGTCGCTGATTTAGTTTGTTCCAAACCTGACCAGGTCGCTTTAATGAAATGACCATTTTTTGACGAAAGATATCGAGAATGTCTGATTATAATGAAAATAATACGTTTGAAGACAATCAAAATTGTGTGGGGATTACGGTATCCCTTGACGGATGCGACCGTATAATCGATGCCGTCGAACCACATCCCATACTATATAGCTAGATGATGTCACATCATCAGCAGAAGTTCCATCCCTGGCTCCCGTCTGGGTCGGTGAGCCAGAGCCAGCCAATCCATAGCGCGTGTCTAACCCTCGTTCCAAACCTCTCTCATCAACTTTGAAAAGATTTATTACCGATTTTTAGAAAATGAAAACGAGATTTTTTTCTGGTAAGTTTATAACCTCTGCGCAACACAACTGATATATGTATTTCAATGTTTCAAACTGATAATCTGAAGCTCAATTTTTTTTATTATTATCAATCTTAACTTTTTTGAAGACTGAACTTATCTGAACGAAATAAAGAGATTACTTGTCGTGCGCTACAGAGGAAAGGGGATCACATTTTTTCCTCGATTTATTTGCAATATCAGCCCCGTTATGTAGCATAAAAAACTCTTAAAAAATGGTAAGGTGCACAAATACAGCAGTCAAACACAAATCGTAGTGTTGGAAACATCGCAATTTTTTTGCTCAGAGACTGTGCAGTACATCTACGGATAAGCTGCATTTTAAAGTTTTCGTCTAGCACGAGTCAACAACTCAGTAATATAAAAATTAGAATATTTTTGAAACTGGCCAATATGCACACGAAAATGAATAAAACAGTTTTGATCAGATTTAAGAACATTTTAAAGTTTTTTTGGTTAAGATTCGACTTGATATCACATGCGGTGTTTGTCGCGAGAGAGCGGCGCGCGCATATGATTAACGCCCCAAATAATTTAGTCGTTTTGCAATCCTGGACGTTAGCACCACCATCTGTTACGTCAATACTTTAATATACAAACAGCTCACAAACATTCATTTCAAAACATATTTTTTGTGATTTATTGCTGAACAATCACTATTTAGCTTTAATGTTTAAAGAACGGTATGTCTTAAACTTGAACAGATTTATCATTTTTGTTTTTTGCGCGGGTGGACCCAATTTAGAAATTTAAGGTAATGCTTTAACTATGCTTTCATCATCTTTCATTCGATTGATTCTTTGAAATTCTCTTTTTTTACTCTTGTTGATAGTGCAAAAACAAAGGTAAAGGATCGTCTTAAATTTTATCAATTTGCGTTTAAACGTTATCAATTGACGCTTGCTTCCTGCCTACAAGGGCAGCATCGGATACTGTATTTTTTGGCCTGCTCAATGTTTATGTCCTGTGCTTTTCCTGTCCTGTGCTTTTCTTGTTTTCAGTTTACTTCTCTTATTAATTTTTGAAGACAACTGCGGTATCTTTTGCGCCAAACAGTAATTGAGGCATGAAGTTGAACTGACAGCCATCTGTGATCAAGGATTACTTTAGTTGAAAGCTTTAAAGAAGCGTTTCTGAACTGGGTAGAACTGTGTTAAAGAACAGATGTAATAAACGCATAAACTTCATTCCTTCAACTGAAATGAATGAACGAAGAACACCCTCTTGTAATTTTTGCGTCTTCTTTTTTGGCTTCTGACTTTGCAAATGGTCTTGTTAACTTTTTGCCTCTGTCTGGACCATGCCCAGGTCAAATTATAACCATCTTACCAGTTCGAATGTCTTACATTTTCTTAATTATTCAAGGAGTTTAAAGTGTCTTACATAGACAATGAGCTAACATTTTTTAAATTTCTTTCACCATTTTTTTTTCATTATGAGTGAACGTGAACGAATTGTTTACCCTTGATTTTGGCATGTCATCGTTACAGTTGTCACCAATATTCAACTCATTGTGCTCATCAGGATCAGGAGAAATAACGTGCGTCAAAATAAGTTTTATTTTGTTACCATCGCCATCATTCTCATCTTGAGTGTTTGAGCCTTTTTGTCCATGATGAGGCTTTTTTTGTAACTTCGTTCACATTTGACCACTAGAACCAAACTTTGTCTGCAGCTAAACGGTGAAATGATGATATTTCACCCTGCTTGCTGTAAGTAGACAAAATAGTCAAACTGAGTAATTTTGTTGAAGAGTTACCCATGTTTATAACTATACTGGTTCTTTAATTTTTTGTCTTCCGGCTAACGCATACCGAGTTGTCTAACGCCAATAGTGATTTCTACTTCTGAGAAGATGTGCATTGCGCCATTTTTTATACTCAGGTAAGCACACAAAACAACGTGTAATTTTTGTTATTGAATTCCAGACACAACGCTGGTTTATTGATTTTTTTAACTTCAGCTTGAGAAATCGCAAGCGGTCCTTTTGTTTCCACCTACAGCATACCGCTTATTCATTTTTTTCAAACTTCAAACTCAAACGCTGTTTTGCAGGAATCCTGAAATTTTAAACGACAGAAATGCTGAAAAATGGTACTGAAAGAAACGGAAGTAAAAAAATCATTTTTGTCGCTGTGATGTAGTTTAAATAGTCGGTTAAAAGACTTTTGGATCAGTATGTTCTTTTCCATTCGAATCTCTACAACAGTGACTAAATTTTTGAATGAGCAACAGGTTTACGGACTCATAGTTTCTTTCATCCGTTTTTTTATTTTATAAATTTCACAATTTTTTTATTTTATTTTAATCAATTTACCGTACTTCACACTTAAGCTCAAGCAGTTTTCAATCGTCAGCACAAATTAACTTAATTATCGACTTTTCCATTGCTTTGTGTTTTTTTTGTGCAAATTATTGAAAAAATCAATCATTTTTGATCTTCTCATTCACATTTCTAAAAAACTGAACTGAAACGGTGACAACATCAATGCTGTTATATTTTTGCGTCATATTCGTGGTCTATGTATGTATTTTCTATCCATTCGAATCTGTACAAAACTGACTTTTGATTTTCGATCATTATTTCTTTGATCCGTTAAGAAGCACAAAGTTATCGTGTTGCGAAATTGAAGACGTATTGCGGTTATCCCGCGTAGGCTACCATTAGCTATTTTTTTGCATAACCTTCGTGGAACTTTGTCCTTTCTTTTCCATTTGAATCTGTACAAAACTGACTTAACTTTTGATCTCCGACCACTTCATAGTTTCTTTGATTTTTTTTGATTTAAGAAAAGAGTAATTTGTTGTGAAATTGAAGGCGTATCTGCTATGGTAACACCAGAGAATCGGCCATTGTTATAACTATACTGGTTCTTTAATTTCAAAGCATTTTTTGTGCAGATTCTTGTCGGTTTAAAGCACTCCAGTCTGTTCCATTGTATTTTTGGTTTTCGGCATCGATATTGTGATACAAAAAAGCAGTAAAAAAACTGTCTGTGTCTAGTTTTATCAAACATTTTTTGACAAAGGACAAAGTAATCATTTATTCTTAAATAGTTTAACAAATGTTGCCATAATATGTTTTAATAATAAAGATCTTCTTTTTCATACATACCTTTGTAATCCAATTTTACCGTTGAATTTGTGCTTCAATACTCTTTTACAAATTTTATGCAATTTTTTGTTTGATCTAGCTAGGATGATTAATTCTCACGTCAATTTCTTTTTTATTCTATTTTGGGTGTTTCAGGCGGAGTTGCCATCATTGAGCTTTCAGACAGAGAAGCTACGTCAAACAACAAGAATGCTACATTTTTGGTATTGACATCAAAGTGCCCTTGTTTTAGGCGAATTGTTATCTGCCTTTGTCTTTGGTTTAGTTTTTTACGGCTTTATCTAACAAATTTATCTCACTTACCGTTTCACTTACAATCAACACATCCAAACAAACATATTCAATACCCGTGACCATGAGAGTAATGTGCGAGGCTTGTAAACTGTTCGCATGAACATATGTGTAGACTAACGGTCACATTCCTTTTTTTTGAAAGAACGTGCGGATTTCCCGCCTTTAATTCATTTTTTTCTCATACATTTTGCTCTTGCAAAATTGCAAGATTTTTGCTGGTAGCTCTTTTCTTTCAAAATCTTTTGAAAGATAAAACACCAGGGATTTTCTGGCGTCCAAATGTTTACACTGTACGTCTATAGACTCTTTTCGAACCGACGCATTCGAACTAAATGAAGTGAAACGTTCATTTGATTTTCTTTACATTTTTTGTTTCCTCGCACCTCCATTACTCCACGCATTTTTTGATGCCCGTTTTGCATCTCAACTCAGTTAAATTAGGACACCGTTTGTATTTGCTGTAAGTTTTGAATCTTTATACGTGTCCCGCAGAGATCATTCGTTAGCCCTGCTAATAGAAATGGTTCCCTAAATTGTTTTTGGTTTTTTAGTGGGGTTTATAGCATCCCTCTTTGCTCTCTGAGCTATTTAAGTAGTCAGACAGTTGTGTGTGGAACTTTGCCCGTCAATGCCGCATGTCTGCCGGTAGTACATTTTGACGCTCTTCTAGCCTTCTAACGAGTGCGGATAAAAAATTGTATTGTATTTTTTGACCAGGCTGCCACATCAGGCTGCCACACAAGCACAAAGTCTTCTTTGCTGCATATTTTCTTAGGGAAAACTGTACTTTTTGTTTGAACCAAGAAAAACCATTTCTGAACTACTTTTATTAAATGTTTGACCTTTGTGGAGTTGTTGTAGCTGCGCCGTGTGGAGTGATTCTGCTTGTTTTTTAGCTTGCAGTGCTGTTTTTTTTTGTTTTGTGGTATCTTCATTAGCAATAACTGTGAAACAAACTAAGAAGACTTTCGGTTGTCGTTGTCGAGACCCTGACGCGCACTCTTGAACAGTTTCTATTCTTGAAACAAAAGATGTAAATGCCTGTAATCGTTGAGGTTGGATACCTATTGTTGGCTGCAGATTGATAGAAGATTTGCTTTTTTGTTATTTTATCGCATATTTTGTTACCATTAGACAAGTTATAATATGACGAACTTTGCGACTTTTCCGGTTCCGAGCGGCGTTTGTAAATTTTGTTTGGGAACTTAATGATAACGACACCAACGACCATAAGTTCGATCATGTTGCAGATCCATTTTTGTTGTTGAAATTAGCTGCTGAATCGCTGTCATGTCTTATAGCCGATTTATTCGCATCCGAGGATATGGTGGCCTTTCCTAAATCTCCTCTTATTGTTAGTTCCACGAGAATCCTTTCGAGTTTGCCATATCTCTTTACATTTTCATAATTTTTTGCGCTCCAGTGGCAAGAAGTGAGATCTTCATCCGAGGAAATGATAGCTTTTCCTTTCCCCAAGAATCCTCTCGAATTTGCCTTTCTTGAATCTGAAATTTGGATCTTTCAACGTTTTCATACAAATTTTTGCGTTTTAGTGGCGTAGAAATGGCATCACTGTTCGATTTCTTTCCATTTGCGGTCGGATTGGACGCAATGACACATGCGCTTCTTGCTTTCATTTAATTTAGTTCTTTTTTGTCGGTTTCACGATTGAAGTTGTACTTCAATGCAAAGCTTCGCGAATGGTACATAGCTACGCCAAAATCAGACTAGTTTTTCTGTTTATAGTTTTGACAGTTTTTAAGTTTTCGATCTTCTAATTAATATAACAGTAAACTTTTCCATTCCTCTCTTTTTTTGCACAATGTTGACAAAATCAAATCAGCCATATTTTTGCAAATGTTTCTGCACGTTTTCTCTTAAAATCGGTACAAAACTGATCTATGATACAGACTGTTTTATTAAATTCTTGACCTTAGGCTTTCTGGCCGCGTGGAATTGTCTCTGTCTTTGAGAAATCTACTTTAGAGATGTTTTATTAATCTCAAGTCAATTTTTGAAAAAGATGTGACCGCACCGGCCGCCGACGCTGACAAGGCCACTGAGGAGAGAGAGAGCCTAAGCGAGCGGTCGCTCGCGCGGCCGCTCCCGTGCCCGCGTCCTACCCTCGTTCGCGTACCGTACTCGCCTTGTCCTATTCTATGTCTCTTTATTGATAAACTGTGTTGTCGTACTATTCCGGACTTGGCCGCTATCACAAAGAATTACTAGGAAGTGAACTTGTTTACATCCAATCCAATCTAATACAATCCAGTCAATTATTTTCGCCTTTCAGTCGCTTTTTAAAGCTATCATTTCATTGTCTTTTCAAAATGAAGACACGGAGAAGCAGGATTCTTATGAAAGCGCACAACTTGTCTAAGTCTAATGCTGAAATTGTACAAACAACCGTGTAGTAGTAAAGCATTTTTGCCAGGTTCAGCTTCGCATTGTTGCGCCCATTCTGTTTCTCCGTTAGTAGTCGTTGATGCTCGAATATCGCAGAGCCAAAATAGAGAGTATATTTTTGCCGGCGAGACGTTTCATAACAGGATCCGCTATCTTGTAAAATTCTCATATCGGTGCAAACAATGGTTATTTCTTTACTTATAGCATGGAATGACCAGGAACAAGAGCATTTTTGAGCGGTTGGATAGAGTCCGAACCGACTGAAAGCGGAATTTTATAAAAAAAATCGCCCAAAAGCGGTAAAAATGCGTGAAAGCGGTATTTTAAAAGCATTACTAGTTATATTTATATAGCTTTTTTCAACCATTTAATAATTTTAAATTTTCTTGTAATATATTGTTTTTTTTTGTATCCGTAAAGTCCGAATCGTCTAGTCTCAAAACTATGAAGCGAGCGGCGTACAAAAACCATGCAAATTGTGTAGCTCTTTAGGTAATAATAGGATAGGAAATGTTTATTTATTTACTTACAACATGGAATGACCAGGAACTTGAACATTTTTGAGCGATTGACAGCTTACAGTTTGTTGGAAACGGTCCAGACCGACTGAAAGCGGTATTTTATAAGCATTACTGGTAATGTTTATCAAGCTTTTTTCAAACATGTAATAAGTTTCAACTTTACTGGTAATATATTGTTTTTTTTTGCCAATAGCATTATAGCACTTTTTCTATTAGAATCGGTACATAAGTGATCTATTTTATTGATCATAGTGATCATAAGTGATCTTCGTCAGAAGTCGTTAATACTCTATCTATATAGCTGGTTATATGTATTTATATAGCTTTTTTCTTTCCTGATAATATATTGTTTTTTGCCAATAAATGAAATTTTCGCTTTAATCAATCTGTTCTATGTTTAATTTTTTTTGCATTTATAAAAGTACAGCAACGTGAAGACACACTGTGGGGACGTTCTTGCACCACAACACAATTATCTCCATACAGACCATCAAATGTTAACGGAATCTTTCAATTGTTTTTTGATAAGAATGCAAACGAATTTTATCTTTAGCATTCAACTTGTAATCCTAATCGCCCATTCTAGTGACCCGAACTGACGAAGTGGAAGAGATTAGCTTTTGGTTAAATAGTGAAGATTTTTGTGAGATTACAACCGAGTGACAGACGGAGAAGTGCATTATGGTGGAAAAGGCATCATCCCAACAAAAGTCAGGAGTTTCCTGTTGCCTATTGCCGTCCAAGGGTTGTTTGTTTTTCGCAAATTTGAATAAGCGTTTGGCTGCTTTTTGTCAACAAAACAGGAAAAATTATTAATTTTTTACTTTTCCACAAATTTTTAATAAATTCCTGATAATATTGCTTTTTTTTGCAATCAGCAATCATAGTTAAGGAAAAGAAGTCTAATTTTTGTGAGCAATTTCTTTGAGACATTTCAACGTCAACAATAATAAAATCTCGTTTTTTTTGCTATATTAATTGCTACGTTTGAAATGTTCTCAAAATGTTTTAAGCAACGTAAGTGTTTTCCAAGACACGTTAGCCAAACTAAAAATTTAGGGACTGTTTTTGCAAAGTCAAAATTTTTCACTTTTCACTCGATTTTTTCAAAATTTTCACTCGCTGGCTGAATTGTTCTTCATCTTTGTAAATTCTCTCAATTGAATGTTTTTTTAAAGCAAACTTTTTGGTGTGGTTTGTGAATTCTGCATTGCTTTCATATGTGCAATTTCGTTGTGTTGAACTTTTCGTTTTTCCTGTTTTTTTATATTATTTTTGTATGATAGATCCACATCCACAAAATTTTTTTTTGCCGTGCACGGTATACACTTTTGGGGACGGTAACTGCGGAGAACTATATCATTTAAATCATGTAAAATCTGTTAATCAATTTTTTGCCTCTCGCTTCTCTGTGGAGAACATTGTTGATTTCGGCTCAGCAACGCAAGGTAATTTCAAGCTTTGGTGAAAACATTGTCGGTCTGAGCAAGGCCTTTGAAACGGTTTTATTTCAGATCAATATTTCAGATTAAATTTTAGTGGTTCTGTTAGACAATTGTTTTACGCACTAGCTATTTAATATACTTTCACTCAGTGCAAGTTTTAGGTTTTAGTGTTCGTGTTCCAAAACATAAAAAAGAATTCTCTTTTTTTTTGCAAGCCACAGGACGCAACAGCGCGCTTTGTTTTTACACACAGAGAAATCAGTTGCAATTTCTTTTGTTCATAAGGCCTGGTCAATAAGACGCGACATCGGGATCAAAGATTTTATGGTCCCCTTTGAACCCAGTTTCTCATTGTTTTGTTTCAGTTTCTACACATTCAACAACATCATTTAACCATAATCATTTCTATTTTTGTATCGGAGTCAACTCTACTCCATTTGGAAGCAGGTTAATATATTTTGCATATTTTGCATCTACCAATAAACCGTTACTTGCTTGTATTTTTGTCGTTCATCAGACGCTTATCAATTCATCAAATCAAATTTGTTGGAAATCTTGCATTTCATGTTTTTTGGGAGTATGTGGATTCACCTTCTTCTATACTTCTTCAAATCCAAATATTTATAGAGTTGCGAAAATGTTGCTCAAAACTTTTATTCTCCGGTTAATTGATTCTTATTTTTGGCTCCCATTGTACCTTATCTCCGGTAATCAAATCTAATCAAAACCTCCGGTTTCAAGAATGCTTTTGTTTCCAACGACCATCGAAACTCTAAAGCTTTCTTTTACGCTCTCATGGGTGCTAACGGTGCTCTTTGATTTAATTTTGCATTTTGTCTTCTTCGGGTTGATTTATAATTCTTTAGTAGGCAAAGTAATTTTAGTTGAATTTAGCGGATCTTTTTTATTTTTGGCTCAATTCTCCAATTACCGATCGATTCGTTTTTTCAACTTTTTTGCATTATTCCATAGAAAATTAAGAGATCCACTTGTTAATGTACCTTAGATCCGTTGTTTGTTATTGAAACTGGCTTCTAGACTACCTCTAGAAGTCCTTGTCCTGTCTTATAGCCGATTTACTCGCATCCGAGGATATGGTGGCCTTTCCTAAATCTCCTCTTATTGTAAGTTGTCCAGTGGCAAGAAGTGAAAAAAAAAATTTAAGCGCTTATATCATTGAATGGAAGATCTTTCCATTCAATGATATAAGCGCTTAAATTTTTTTGGCATTTGGGCGTCAAACTTTGCCGAATTTGAACTTCAACGCAAAGCTTCACGAATGGTACTAGCTAAGCCAAACTCAGGTTTGATTTACTGTTCACTGAGTTTTAAGCATGCAAATATAAAAATGTTAACAAAGATTTAATAAAATAAAATTTTAATAATTTTGGATTTTTGGTGGGAGGACTCTCCATTTTTTTGAACTGGCTACTTCTAAAAGATGTTGTTTCTTGGTGTGTTTTTGCAACACGTTGAGTTGGCGGGAGTAGGCCGAGCAGTTGATAATTATTTTGGTACTCTATTTGTATCAATTAATTTCATAATCCGAACTGATCTTATTAATTTCCAGCCCGTATTTCCAGCCTTTTTTGGCCTCAATATCAGCTATATCTAAAATTTCATTTCATCGTGTTTCTCTCTCAATTTTTGCATTTACTGAGACAATTCTTGGACGAATGCTGACGAGCTTGCCTAGTCGTCTGAGTTTAGTCAAACGAGAGTTTCTTTCAAGACTTTTTTCATTTTAAAAATCAATTTTAAAGTGAAAAATCAATTTTAAAAGTTAAATTTTGTCCAATTTTCAATTTCCCGTATATGTGCTACAAATGAAGTATCACTTTATCAGCAATCTTTGACCAGTAATCCTAGTGCAATTCTAGATTGTTTTAAATTCGGGTGTGCAGTTCTCTTTATATCTTAATAAAGTTCTGGCAAACTGAGAAGAGCAAACTCACTCACGAAATATGAAAAGCTGGTTTTGTAGACTTCTATTGACAGCCAACATTTTTTGTTTATTCAATTACAGCTTGCTTTGTATCGTGTAACAGAGCCGCTCTTGTCTTATTTTGTCTCAGTCTCTAATGCATTGAGTAGTTTGAAACAGCCGCTTCCATGTATAATTGTAACCGTTTTTAGCTATTAATAGTTTCTGCAGTTTTTTGCTGAAAAATGGTCATCTTATTCAGAGGATTGCATTAAAAGTTTTTGTTCCGTTTTCGGGTTTCCTTTTTCGGTTTTCAGGGAACTATTTTTGTTGGAGTGCTTCTAAGATTTTTTAATGTCTATTGGTCTGGTTTAATGTCTAATGTTAAGAAGCCAAATGCACAACGAATTTTTGCCCGGCGACTGATCCTTCATCTCGTATATATTTTCAAGATCAAGTTAGGAGCAAAACGCAGTCGGCAATCAATAGGCGGGCGGCGATCGACCAAAAGGGAAATGCACTAGACCTGGGTAGTCAGGTAGTCCTTTGATTCATTTTTTTGGCCGGCGCATTGTTTCACAATTTTATTGGTGACTTCTCGTTCGCTCATTTCTTATCAACATTAATTTCGATGCTTTAATGCTGTATCAAAAAGATTGCCTTATGGAGCGCAGCACCTTCCTTAAAACAAAACAAGATTAAAACAGTTATTTTTGCAGCCTTACGTTGTTTTTTGACATATGCGACATATTATCGTTCGTTCATGGTTCCGATCAGACCTCTCTTATCAATTTTGAAAAGATTTATTACCGAGTTTTAGTTAACTAAAAATGAAAATGAGATTTTGCTCCTGGTCAGAACCTTTACGCAACACAAACGAGTTATTTCAATGTATCAAACAGAAAAGCTGAAGCTTAAGTTCTTCGCCGTTTTCATCAATCGTATCCTCTGCAATGTGCACGGTTAGAATGTTCGCCGTAAAAGTACACAGAGACTGCTGAATGGAATTTATTTATTTTTGCTTTTAGTTGTGCTTTTTTTAAAATTTGATGACTTGTCGTGCTCGTTTTTTGCCCATGCATCGAAAGAAGACTCTTAAGTAATGGTAAGGCGCACAAATGCAGTAGTCAGACCCAGATGGTACAGTTGGAAATATTGTAATCGTGAGCGTTAGCACAGTTTTGTCCGAATCCCGGTCACCCAGAATGCTTTACTTAACTGCAAGCAGAGTTTTGCGCTAAACTAGTTTACGAAATTAACAAACATTTAATTGAATTTTTGAGTTTAGTTGAAATGCGGAGTGGAAGGAAGAGTCTCAGGAAACTTCAATATAGAGCGATATGATCTGTTTATTTACTGTAGGCACACGTCGCAATCTATGTTATATTTTTCATATTTTTTGTTCTTCGTTGTAGCATCCTTTCAGCAACCTTTATTCCGCATTTTTGACAATTAAGTGACCATTGTTATCATCATAACTCGTGTGCTTCTTTAAGGATCTACAAAACTATTGGTTTTTCAATATTGTATCTTTGTGGGCGCAAAAACTAGCCTAGAAAAGAGATTATTTTTCCACCTACAGGGTTGATTTGAGCATCATTTAAGTTTTCAGGAATATTTTTGATGATGTGTCGAATCGCCAAAGAGGTCGTTGCAGGTGTATTTTTGATTCTCAAGCAATCAACGTTTCGATTTATGCCGAGAAGCTATAGCACTTTTAAGACATAGTAGCTAATTTTTGAGTTGGAACGTTAATACAGATGTTCTATCTTTGTTTGTTCAATTGAGAAGGTGTCGTTTTAAGGCAAGGAATGGCAAGGATTAAACTTAAAATGGATGATCCCCAAATTGCATTTTTTTGATTTTGAAACCATTAGTTCATAGAGTCGTTTTAGGTGCATTTTTCATTTACACAACAACAGGCAAGTCAGTATCGATTCGCAACGATTACAATTATAACAGCTTTTACATTGGACACAGAATTTCAATTTTTTTGGGTTTCGGCAATAAATCAACAAAATCTCATTGTCCGTTCAACCGTTCAACGTTCAAGTTGTTCAACCGTTGTACAAAACTCCGTCGACCACCGATTGAAATCAAACTTATACGCAACCTATCGGAGAGGCCAAAGGGCCCAAACTCTGGTAGCATCAACTACGGATGAACTCGTGGTTTCTATGAAACTTTGTTGACTATAGTGTAGGCGCACGAGTCAGCTTTACCTTCTGTATTCAGTAAAAACGATAGTGACAATTTTTGGACTTCTGAAGAATCTTGTTATTGCCAAACAAGCAAGCTTTTAATTTACAAAAAAATAAATTACTTTTTTGTTCAGAAAATTGAATACGTCACTTGAATACGATCATTCAGAGTTGAGTGCAACTGAGTGCAAGTCGAACGTAATAATTTTTGGGTTCGAGGTTCAGTGGTTTCTGTTTTGCTAACGGTTTAGTGTTTTATCAATTGAATGACCGAAACTAACCCTTACTGTTGAATATCTTATGGGTTCGGATTTGAGCGTGTCATTATCAGTTCGTCTTCTTTGTCAAACACAAAATTATTATCAGTTTAATTTCAATTTCTCAATTTTTCCATATATTTTTTTTGCTTCGTCGGTTCCTTGCTTCCACTTAGTGTTTCTTGTTGCCTATAATACGCCAAAAAGAGGATCAGTGTGTGCAATTGATGAATATAAAGAAAGTGGATTTTTTGTGAGGCGTGAACCATTCTTTGTTTTTATAGTGTCTTGCTTGTCCAACGTTAAATGATATTGAACTCGTTGGAGGCTATCAGTTGTATAAATGAGTTTTTGGTCCGCCGTTCTGGAAACCACAAGCACTTACAGTTAAATTAAACGTTGAATTGCTTTTCATAAAGGAGAAGAAAGGCCAAAATAAGAAAACGTCAATTTTAGAGAATTTAACAATTTTTTGGATCCTTGTTGCCTCAACAGCCTCAAACAGCTATAAGTTCTAGAATTTGCCTCTGGTTGAGCTTTCCGAACAGAAGTCAAGCAACTTAAAATATAGAACAACAACGGATTTCTTCAACACGCCAAATAGGACAATACTTTAAAAACAAATTCCGTGGAGTTTTTTGGCCCGTTTTGGCTCATTTTGTGCTTCTGGTTGCATACCACAAAGATGTATAAAGGGATCTCTGAGCATCTAGTGTTTGTCTATCCATCACGACAACTCTTATATTTTTGCGTTTCCAGACAACATCGTATAATTCAGTTTGCTGCTTTCTTTCGCTTGGCAACTTGATACCATAAGCAAAGACAATGTGAGCATGCCCAATTCAAATAACAGTTGTTTTAAGATCATCAGCCACATTGCATTTACCTAGCAACTTAAAAAGCCTAATTAAAAAAAGTAAAATAGTCTTGTAATTAGCCTTTCAAACTATAAAAGTTTTTTGTGTTCGACTTCAATGTTTCAGTACCGTAAAACAGTAAAACTCATAGAAATTCGACTCTAAATGTGCCACAAATGAACTTGCTGTTTGCGTTGCTTTGATTTTTGGTATTGATTTTTTGTTATTCATTTGTCCAAACAACCTGTGGTTCACTTTTTTTATTTTTACAACTGGAATAGGTGTACCTATCAGCTATGTTTGCTTTGAAGATAATTCCTTTCTCTAAATTCCTCAAATCCTCAAATGCTGGTCAACTCTTGTCTTTATGAGATTTTACATGTTTGTATCATAGGCCTTTGCATAAAGATGACTGGGTCCCCAGAATTTTGTGCACAATTTTTTTTCACCCTAAATTTTTGAAGCTTTTTTGGTTTAAACATGTAGATCGCAAATTAGTGCTAAAATTAAAATCATAAGTTTTGGCCGTTTACTTTTTTTTGTGCTCACCAGCAGATATTATTCTAGAAAAAATGCACCCAAAAGCTCATGCTTGGGAGTAAGTGGTTCAAAATAAAAAAAACGCGCATTTTTGTTTGATGTACAGGCGATCACGTGAGTAGGTGGTGTTCTGAAAAGCGGAATAAGGAGCACTCATCCATTAAGTAAAGATCTTCTGTTCATACATACATACCCCTATGATCTAATTTTATCGCTAATTTTAATACGATGTCGAGGGTGTTTTAAAATTTTTGTTCTTGTGATCTAGGTTGATTAATTCTCACGTCAATTTCTTTATCATTCTATTTTGGCGTCTTGGCTGAGCTTTTCCGGTGACCGATTGGAATTGCTCATGTGGCAGTTTGTGGCAACGTGAAAGGAAAAATAAGATTGGTAGACAATACAATGTCGAGGGTGTTTCAGACAGAGATGCTACGTCAGACAACAAGAATGATACATTTTTGGTTATGTCATCGGTGACTTTGTTTTAGGCGAATTGTTGTCTGTCTTTTTTCTCATTTTATATTACGTTTTGTTTCAATTACTTTTTTCATTTTTGGAAACCTTTTAAAGCGCTGCAGAAATTTTTTGTGTTTGTCAAAGTTTGTGTTTTAGTAAGTTGGAGAATGCTTTTTTTGCCTTTGATTCATTTTGCGGCTAAAGGCCACAATTCAACTGCATTTTTGGAGGGGTGTGTAAGTGGCAGTATATGTACTAGCGCATAAACACTTTTGCATTTTGCTTCTGCTGTTAGTATGTGAAACGGTAAATCTGCACTCTCAGCATGTGACCGTGGTCACCCTCATTTTACCCTAGTCACCCCGTGGTGTCGAGCTAACCGAAAACCTCGGAAATTTCAGAGCAGTTGATCAGAGTTCGCCATTCACGTGGGGTTTCATGTCATTCAAACAAAATATTTACCAAGTCAATAAGTCAATTGCTTCATGTTGCTCTAGTTAACACAATCAACATTGTTTGAATTTTTTGACTAGGGACGTAGGGTGTAAAAAGACAAGTGACTGTCCGGTTGATAAAGCAACGTGGCCCTTTAGTTTAAAAGAGTTTGACCTTTCTGTTGAACTGAGTGAGAAAACAGTTGTCGACGTCTCTGAACGCACTGGAAACACATGTTCTCATCGTCGGTTACGTAACGTTTTCTTCTTCTCTCTTGATTCATTCAATCGAAATGCTCGCCCAACACTTTGCTGCTCTCGTTTTCCTTGCAATTGTCGTCGTGGTTACAGCTGTGCCTATCGTGGAAATGGTCGAAGACGGAAGTGTAGTGATCCGGAAACCCCGAAGGTATTTTGTTTTTGTTATCATTTACATAGATGTGGTTTTTAGCGTTCAAAGCGTCAACATTAACCTCCGTGCAAACACAAATTTCAACTACAACGTTCAGATCTCGGGTGGGATTCAAACGACGCACAGTGGCATTACTATGAGCCATTCGGTGCAACAAGGACAAAACGTCAATCGCAGCATCTCCTATCAAAGAACTGGCAGAGCGGAGAGAAAGGATGAGAGCATCGAAAGCTCTGAAAGTGTTGAAAGCCCCGAGAGTGTTGAGAGCCCCGAGAGTGTTGAGAGCCCCGAGAGTGTTGAGAGCCCCGAAAGCGCTGAAAGCCCTGAGAGCGTTGAAAGTGCTGAAGATTGAAATTCTTGTCGATTGATGTTGTTGTTTGGTGAATGACCAGTAAAGCCAAATACTGAGCACAAAACTGTTTTATCGACTACCCACAACTTATTACAACACACATAAAGTATTTAAAACACTTCAAACAAAATATATTTTTTTTTATTTCTGCAAGTTTTTCTACTTTTAGGCTACTTGATTTTTCAAGTTCCAGCTTTTCGTTGTTGCAACATCATGCAAAATCAAAGTGGATCTTGGACTGGTGGATTTCAACCGCTCAAACGGATTCATTCAGTTTGAAACGAAATGTCGCTCACAACCACTTGTTTATTTTGTTAGTTTATTATGTGCTTGTTTTGATTGTACAGACTTTATCCCGCTTTCCATTGCTAAGGCCAGTATATTGATGGACAATTTATCATCGTCATTTTTGGTCGACAGGTTTGATGACAATTGTAGTTCAAATTGCTCAATACGGTTTTGTTTGGATAAGTTTTGGAGCTATTGGCTTCAGAGACAGAGGTCTAAAGACAACGCTCCCTAAACTTTGACCCAAAAGTTTATTTATCTTCTAATAAAACTGATATTAGCATCAAACAGACAAAGTATTTGGTACAAAGCGCAATCTAGAAAAATTGAATTTTACATTTACACCAACAGCCGTCCAAAAATAGAAATGCTAAATAGAGACTATGAATGATAAATATGAAATTTAAAATTTAATATAAAAAGACTAGTTACCCGTTGAAGTGAATTTAACAATATCACCACCATCAGCAACAAAAATTATTGGGTTTGACTTGCTCTGAATTGGATGTGTTGCAATTACGCCTTAGAGTTAAACCACATGAGCTTTGTTTGACCACCTAATTGATTTAAATTGAGAAAAAATGAAAAAAATTACTCTGAAAAAGAACTTGTAAAATGATTTGAAACCTAATCATCCCACAACAAATCCCACAACAAAAATAAAATCAAAATCAAGCAATCAGCAAGCAAGCAAAAAAATTACTATTTGCTTCATTTGAAAAATTAAAGCTGTTTTACCAGAGGAAACGTGATGATAAATCTTCGGCAAAATTCTCAAAACAAAAAAAATTGTTTCTTAGTGAATTTTGTTTATAAAACATTGCTTGCCAAGCCCTCATCAGTAAGGATAGGTCTTAAAAATGTATCAATCAAGTGACACAATTTGCGATCAAATCCTAAATGCAGTTGTGCCGTATCCTCAGGTGGCAGAAAGCAAAAACAAAATGCAAAAATCTCAAAAGTATAAAGAATTTGGTGAATGAAACCACAGTTTGTAAATTTCACCTACGTACTTCAGTTGCGTAAGCTCAGCACGTAGACTTACATATCTATAAAAACTTTTCAAAAACCAAACAATTTTTTTTAATTTTGCATGATTTTGTATGATTCTAGCGCACTAAAGTTAAGTTCTCATTAACGTCCTTACTGAAAGTTTGGAATGTAGAATATTGGGTTTGAACTAGTTTGAAAAAACCTGCAGGACCCAAAAATTAGCTGTACGCTGAACTAACAACATATTGAAATGCTGTTGGTTTAGGAACCACGCTAAAAAACTGAACCACCACTGCAACACCCAAAACACTTGATACGGGAACTGGCACAATTTAGAAACGTCCGTGATCAACAATTGCCCGAGTACGTTGAGGTACAATAAGCAAAATGGTTATTGCAACTCTATTGAGTCATAACTGCACACCTTAGCTCCAAAAAACAACTTGGATACATGTTATGCAAATAACTCGAGCAAAGTATACGCTGATATGTATTGACTAGGGGATAGGACTAAGCCTTTTTGTTAGGACTAAGCCTGTTACGCCCACCGCGCGCACGCGCGATGTCCGCACCTACGGTGCGCGCAAAGGTTTGCCGAAGCTGGTGCGCGTGTCGAAGCCTGGTGAGAGTGTCGAAGCCTGCAATGCGCTTGATGCATGCAGTTGAACGCGAAAAATTTGACTTTAAACTTAAAATTTTCAACTTTAGCCTCTTAAACATCGAAATTACGACTTTGCGCAACTGCGCGATGTGTGTAATGATGTGATTTTTTCAAAAATCCTACTTTAGAGCGTCTCCAGGTGCTATAAGTAGTGTGCTAGTGTGTTTTTTGTCGAGGGCTGATGTGTGTGTGGTGTGGATTAGGCCAAAATTGCGTTGCTCGAAGCTTTGCTCAGCGTTTGTAATCGCCGGTTGAATTACCTGGAAGCACGATTATTCAACTACCCTATCAATGAGCGATCGCATGCGAGCAGCGGTGTGAGAGAGCGTCAGACGACTGAGACTGTGTGTGCGCAACATTGCACGCAAAAGTATTTTCTGCAATTATCACCTTCTGATCTGCCATTGCACACAATCGTGCGCGCCATAGCTTAAAAAACTCCACAAACCGTGGCGATTCGAACAACATATGGCGCGCACAGTGTTTGAGCTTGTGAGGACAGAAAAATTCCAAACACAAACTCGTTGCGCGCTGCTCGTCAGACCAAAAGTCACTGTTGTGTGAAACATTGCAGACGGTTGTTTTTCTTTGTTAGTAATGTGCTGAGAGGCTGTATTGGTCAATCGGAATTTGATTTAAGGCTACATGGCCAAATCACACCAAAAAACGCGTTTGAGAAGGAAACAAAAAAGATTGAGACGCAGAGGCGTCGATCCAAAGACCTGCAGCCTATAAAGCAGCGGTGCTCGCCAGTCTAGCACACGATCACTCATCGTCAAGAGGCGAACGTGCGTGTTATAGCTAATGTGAAGACGCCAAATGAAAAATTGGCGATGACCCATCTTTAAAAATAATTACAAAACGGAATTACGGTGTATATGGGCCGGGGAGCACCTCGACCCGGCCCAATTTATCATTAAAAACATATAAAAAATACAAAAACAATAATAAGTATCATCTTCGGGCTCTTCACGCCCTCCTGGTCGATGTCCTTGCCGCTCTTGTCGCGGCTCGATGGCCTCCTGCGCTCTTGTCGCGCTCCTGGGATGGCTGTGATCTGAAATAGAGTACTAATTAGTATATTGTCACGGAACAGGCGCGGAAAACACAACATATAACTCGATTTCACTCTCCAACAGCGGAGAGCGACGCGAATCAATTCAGCGCGACACGCAATTCAGCACGAAAACACGATAATTAGACGCGACAATCACGAAGCGAAGCGCTAAACGCAGCAAAACAGAGATCGCAACGTTGCGATACATGCAGAAACAGTCAGCGCGCTTCTGCACAGCGTTTTCGAGCTAAATTACAGCCAAAAATGTCCCTAAATTACGCGCTTCATGGCTTGCAGACGGCGCTGAGGCGTCGACTGACGTTTATAGCGCCGTCGAAACGCTTCGCTGCTCGCGCAAAGGCGCAAGGAGACAGCGCGTTCAATTTTCGAGTATTGGAAAAATCGAAAATTACAAAATATTCGAAAAATTTCTAAGTCCAAAATTGTGAAAAAATTGGGCATGACCCTCCTATAAAAAAACCCCAAAAACCCATTTTCCCTTTAAATCCTTTATTAAATGATATTTTGTCGAAACACGAGGTTCCGACCCTCGTGACCGCTCGTCCGCGGGTTTTTTGTGTCCAGATGGACTAATGTCATCAGGCCTCACCGCCTGGCTCTCTGAAATGATAAATAGGTGTTAATTTATGTATACGAACGCGGAGAAACACGAAGGAAAGCGCGAAACGGCGAAACACGAAACTGAGATCACGCAGAGACGGCGAAACACGAAAATAATCGACGAACGATCGCGAGGATCAAAACGACCACCCACAACGACGATCGAAAACTCGCCAACTCGCAAACGCTGAAATCGATGAAAAACACAAACACAGTGCATGTGGTGAAGAAATTTATGGAAAAGATCATGAAAATCAGAAAAACCATACAAAAAACACCACAAATGTTGATTCTTGAGGCTTCGAGTCTTCGATTCGTTGACTTTTGCCTCTTGTTGATTGGGTTACTGTAATGCAAGATGTGTATGAGTTGCTATGCTCTCAAACTAACCTTTTTGTTGTCGTTGGAGTTGTTTTCACTGCTCCTTGACGACGTCCGGAGCAGCGTTTCTTCTCACTCGTCCTCTGCAGCTCCCTCCTCGGCGTCCATTAGCTCTTCGGACGCGTCCTCGTCTTCTTCTTCTTCTTGTTCCTCCTCTGCGTCCATCGCTTCTTCGGACGCATCCTCGTCCTCTTCTTCATCGGCCATTAGAGGCGCTGCGGCAATTGCTGGAGCGGCCGGCGGCGGGAACAGCGTTGAGCTGACAATGTTCAAGAGCCGCTTCTGTGCTTGAAGCGGGTCGAACGGGATGAAGATCTTCAAGTCTTCTGCCCGACGAACTCGCGATAGGGCCACGTAGAGCTGCCCATGTGAGAAGCAGTTGGCTGTCATCATCAAGCCAACCTTGTCCAGCGTCTGGCCTTGTGACTTGTTGATGGTCATCGCGTAGGCGAGACGCAGTGGCAGCTGCCGACGTTGGAATGGAGAACATGGTCCCGTTTCATCAACGTGTTTGAAGAAGATCGGGTTGATGCAGACTTCGTCTTCTCCATCTGCTCGCGGCTCTGGGAAGCGGCAGACGATTCCTGCCGTGAAGAAGCGCACGACGATCAGCTTCGCGCCGTTGCTCAGCCCGGCTTCGACGTCGATGTTCCGGATCAGCATGACCATCGAGCCAATCTTCAGATCCAATGCGTGACTCGGGAATCCTTGCGGAGTCATCGTGTGGAACATCTCCGGTCCCATCAGCGGCACGTTGTATGGGTCGTCCGTGGTTGGCGTGTCGACGGAGCGATATGTCCGGCTGTCTTCGGGTCCGCTGACTGCTACTCTGGCCAGAATGCGCGCGTTGATCCTGTCGACTTCTTCATTCAGCACCGCCAAGATCGCACGACGTGCTGAAGAGACATTTCAGTCAGTTTTGGGTCGTTTTTCACGTTCTACTTACACATTTCAGCTCGACGCGTGTCGTCGTTGATGAGGTCATCCGGGAAGAGCTCTAATTCCAATTGCTCAGCGCTGTCTTCGCAGATCACGCCAGGTGGCAGTGGGATCCATGACTGGCGGATCCAGCGGCCTGCAAGCTGCCTGTAGTAGCCAACGCCGACTTCCTCGATGAAGTTGCGGTACTCCACTTCGCGAGGAGCCATCCGCATGTTCTCGCTGAGGACGATCAGACGGAAGAGCGGTCTCAGCTCGGATCCGATGAACGATTGTCGCTCCTGCTCCGTTGTCGACGTCGAGTTCTTGACGATTGGCAAGAGCTGCTTCCAGTCGCCAGAGAAGACGACGATCTTGCCGCCAAACGGCTCGTCGATGCCGGTGACGTCTCGGCAATGGCGATCGATGCCTTCGATGAGCTTGCGGTGGGACATTGTGATCTCATCCCAGATGATCACGTCCGCGCTGGCCACCCAACGTCCTTGGTCTGAGTGACCGCTGTGCCTTGGTGTGGCCTGGTTTGGCGAAACCTGAAGTGTTTGTTGTGTGAAATAGAGTCGATTGTGTGTGTTTGCTTACTCTAAAGGCAGAATGGACTGTTCTGCCGCCCACCAACAGCGTTGCGGCCATTCCAGTCGACGCACACACGATGGCGTTCTTTCCTTGCGCCACCACAGCGTGGATGATCGTGTTGAGGAGGACGGTCTTGCCCGTACCTCCTGATCCATTCAGCTCGAAGAGCTTCTGCGGCGATGCTCCGCTCAGCGAACTCAACAGCGCGTTCATGAAGAGTCGCTGGCCTGTGTTGAGGCGCGCTATCGCTTCTGCTGCTGCTGGAGCGTGGGATGAGAGATCCACGACTCCGTCGTCGTCCGCCAGGTGGCGGTAAAAGTGGTCAACAACGTTGACGCAGCTGATGTCGACTCCGAACGCTGCCAGCGACATGTTGAGACGGCTGAGCAGGCGTTCCAGGTGGCGAATTCCGACGATCCTCGCTTCTTCGACGCTTTGGAATGCGTTTGGCTTGAAGAGTTGCTCTTCGAAGCGTCTGAAGAAGTCCTGAGGCTGCGGATGGAAGGCGGCAGTGACGACTCGGGCGAATGCCGTCCGCACCTGCCTCGGATGATTCGCGAAGGCGACGATCTCGTCCATGTAGGCGTCCCAGAACTCGGGCGAATCGAGGATACCCACAGCGACGGCTGCGGCTGTGGAAGCTGTCATAGTCGCCGTACAGATCGCTTTCTGACTGTGGGCCCTGAGAGTAAATGAGTTAATTGCTGTGAATTGAAGCCGAAAACTCACTTTTACGTGCATGAGAAGCGCTCGGAGCGCAAACAACTCGGTCTTTGCGAGCGGAATCGCTTGCACACGCGATATGACGGCGCGGTTTCGGGCTCGCTTGACCCAACGGCGCTGCTGAAGGTCGAATCGGAAGAGCTCGCCCATCTCAGGATATGTGAGGAGCTCTTCGCGCTTGTCCACGGGAAGTGCTGCGTTCTCTTCCCAAAACGTGTAGAACGCATCCAGTTGCGAACTCAAGTCGATCCGCGACTGCAGCTCTTCATCGCCAGCGTTTCGGTCGGAAGGTGACGAAGCGATCGCCGACAAAGTGGCACGGAAGGAAGACCACCGAGTGCGACAGGTGCACGATCGGATACGACGTGAGTCTCAGGAACGATTCGTGACTTGAGATTGTGCGGAAAGAGGTCGATATTCCGCATCTCGTCGTATTCCACGGTGATTCCTGGCCATTCGGGTTCATCACAGCCGGATCGACGGGGTGGTTGTCGTTCGGCGGCAGCTGGATTGAGATCTGC